>CM067221.1:69690022-70002779 GCA_034190945.1 Octodonta nipae
TAAAACAGATAATGGAGGGCGAGATCACCAAAATAAAAGAGCAGGTAGTGACAAAACAAAGGGGAGAAACTCCACCAAAGACCGAAAGCAGAAACACTCTGGAGGTAGTGGATACGAAAATTGGCCTCGAGGGAACAAGGCACAAGATGAAACCTTCGCAATTTGATGGAAAACCGTCATGGAGCTAAGCTAAACGGATGGTCGGCAGAGGAGAAGGCAATCGCATTAACCCTAGCCTTACAAGGGGATGCTACAGATATCTTACAAACATTGAATACCTCGGAGCAAGAAGACTACTATCAACTGGTCAAACATTTAGAACTGAGGTATGGACAAACCCATTTAGAGCATGTTTATCACTCCCAACTGAAAAATCGCCACCAGAGATTGAATGAACCTCTACAAGAGTTTGAAGCTGATATTGCCCGTCTAGTTCGCCTTGCTTATCCAGCAACACCGGAAAATGAGATAGAAAGGTTAGCAGTACAAGCGTTTTTAGATGGACTGTGGGACAACGAAGCCAGACAAGCTTTAACACTAGCTCGACCGACTCAATTAGTAGATGCACTTGCTCGAGCTTTAGAATTCGAGCCTGCGAAAAATACCTGCAGAGGTCAAGCCAGAGCCCGAATCGTTTATGGAGAATCTAAAGATGGCGGAAACGATGAAACCTCTGTAAGAAAGATAATAGAAGAAGTCCTTACCGAAAAAAGACTAGTGAAATGTCGGAAGAGTCGTTGCAAGGAGAGCACGGGAGTCCAGACTTCCTCGCCGGGGAAACTAAAGACGGCTTATGTAAAGTGGCCGCTTCGCTACGCAACCACATTAACAGTGTCTTTGTAGATGGCTTTATTAATAAGAAGCAATGTGTAATGCTGCTGGATACAGGTGCGACAAAAACAGTTGTAAGGCCCATCATCGTTTTAGAACAAAGAATGATAAAACCAACAAAATAGAGGTTGAAATGACCTTGGGAAACACAACCTTCCTACATCGGGCATTAGTAGCAGACATCGGAGACGAAGTAACCATTGGAATGGATGTCATGAGCTCCAAGGGATTCCAGTTAAACTTCAAAGATGGAATTCTGTGAATGACGAAGAAGTGGTGCTTCATGGAAAGGATGACATAATAATGCTGCGAGCGATCTTAGCAGAGGATGTCAATGTTCCGGAAAGAGCTGAAATCATTATTGATGCTTGCTTAGATGGGAAAGCTAAAGCTGGAACAGTAATGATGTTTGATCCCGAACTTAACGACCGAAATGTAGGCTGAGGAGTCGCACTGGGGAAGACTCTGTTTCGGGTCAAGGAGATTATGCCAGTAAGAGTAATGAACCAGATTCATTACTCGGTTGTGCTAAAGAAAGGAACAATTTTGGGCCATTGTTCAACAGTTTCCTCTGTAGTCAGAAGCACACAGCATGCAGAAATACCACCAGGTAAGCTGTCTGAGGAACTGGAAAGACTCATCACCGATTCATCCAAGAATTTGAAACCAAACCAGAAACAAAATTGAGGGACACTGTCAGAAACTACCAGGATATCTTCGATGTAGGAAACGGAAAAAGAGGACGGACTCACCTGGTGAAACATAAAATTAATACCGAGGACCCTCAGCCTATTCGACAGTCGGCGAGGAGACTACCCCTAGCCAAAAGAGAAGAAGCCGATAGAATAGTCAACGAAATGGAGGAAGAAGGTCTTATTGAACCATCGAATAGCCCTTGGGCTTCTCCAGTTGTCTTGGTTAAAAAGAAAGATGGTTCCACTCGAGTTTGCGTGGACTATCCGCAACTAAATTACACAACGAAGAAAGATAACTATCCCCTACCAAGAATAGACGATACCCTAGATACATTGGCGGGATCAAAGATGTTTTCCACCCTGGACTTAAAGAGCGGGTATTGGCAGGTGGAACTAGATAAGGAAGACCGGGAAAAGGCTGCTTTTACCATCGCCTCAGGACTTTACCAATTTACGGTAATGCCGTTGATTGATGGAAACATTGCTAAAAGGGCTTTCATGGAAAACGTGCCTGGTGTATCTTGACGACATTATCGTGGTTGGAAGATCATTTGAAGACCACGTCAAAAACCTGGAGGAGGTGTTTCGGCGACTTCCGAGTTCCGGACTAAAGTTAAGCCCGAAGAAGTGTCAGCTGTTCCAAGAGGAGGTGCAATATCTTGGACATATGGTTTCCGCAGAGGGTGTAACTGTTGATAAACAGAAAGTCAAAGCTGTCCAGGAATGGCCGATACCTAAAGATATCCACCAGTTAAGAAGTTCCCTGAGTTATGCACGTATTATCGTCGGTACGTAGCCGGATTTGCCAACCTCGCCAAGCCACTTGATAGACTCACAGAGGAGAAGGTGCAGTACCAGTGGAACGAGGAATGTCAGCGATCATTCGAGATACTGAAAAGAGCATTGACCAGTGCCCCCATTTTAAGTTATCCTTTGCCTGATGGGAACTTCGTTTTGGATACCGACGCAAGGAATGTCGGAATTGGTGCGGTGCTTTGCAGATCCAAGACGGTCAGGAGAAAGTCATCGGCTATTGCAGCAAGGAGCAATGCTGAACGGAATTACTGCGTTACTCGCAGGGAACTCTTGGCTGTGGTAAAAGGGGTAGAACATTTCTACAAGTACCTCTATGGTAAAAGATTTCTCCTGAGGACTGATCATGCAGCACTAAAGTGGCTCTTGCAGTTTAAAAACCCCGAAGGACAAGTGGCCAGCTGGATTGAGCGATTGCAAGAATTCGAGTTCCAGACTGAACATCGAGCTGGAACAAGCCATAAGAATGCTGATGCCCTATCGAGGAGACCATGCGCTAATGATTGCAAACATTGTCAGCGAGCAGAAGAAAAAGGGGCAGTTCTCTGTAGAACTACCGCCATCGATGACCATTGGCAATCTGCGGAGATCCAAAAAGACCAGAAATTAGAGCCAGATTTGAAAGAGGTTATCCTGTGGAAGGAAGAATACCGCAAACCTACGTGGCAAGAGATTTCCCGATACTAACCAACCATAAAGTCGTACTGGGCTCAGTGGAACTCTCTCATCCTGGAGAATGGAGTTCTGAGGCGCGTCCTTGAAACCCCAGAGGACGCCAAGGACAGAAATCAGATTGTAGTCCCTAACAATAGGAGACTAGAGGTTTTGCGAGAACTACATGACGGTACAACCGTAGGACATCTGGGGGTGACCAAAACCTTGGGGAAGTTGCAAGAACGCTACTATTGGGTAAATTGCCAATTAGACGTTAAGAAGTGGTGCCGGAAATGTACGATTTGTGCAGCAAGTAATGGGCCTCATAGGCGAACAAAATCTCCAATGAAGCAATATAACGTGGACAGTCCATTCAAAAGAGTAGCCATTGATGTTGCCGGTCCATTTCCTGAATCCGACTCTAGAAATAAATACATTGTGGTGGTGATCGACTATTTTAGTAAATGGGTCGAAGCGTGTGCCTTGCAGAATCAAGAGGCCTTGACCGTGGCTGATGCCCTTGTCAAGGAATGGGTCAGTCGTTATGGTGTTCCCTTGGAGTTGCACTCAGACCAAGGTAGAAATTTCGAGTCTACTTTTTCCAAGATGTCTGCAAACTTCTGAAGATCAATAAAACACGGACGACAGCATTACACACTCAATCAGATGGGATGGTAGAACGGATGAATAGGACTATTAACCGCCATTTGTTAAAAGTAGTCTCCGACAGGAGAAGAGGCTGCAAGTGGAGACTATGTCAGCCAGTTACGTCGAAAGATGGACGACATACACCAACGAGTCCGGTCAAATATCGAGAATGCCAGTGCCCGAATGAAGGAAGCCTACGACATCAGAGCTGACAGCGTTGGTTGTATAATCCGCAACGTCGTCATGGATATTCGCCCAAGCTACAGAGATCTTGGGAGGGGCCATACCAAATCGTGAAGAATATCAACGATGTTGTCTACAGAATAAGGAAGCTGCCTCGAGGAAAGCCAAAGGTGGTACATTTCAACAGGTTAGCCCCTTATGCCGGAAGTCATGATGGCGAAGTTGACCAAGCCCAAGTCCGCAGCATCCAACCACCTGATGATGAGATGACCTTCGAACAGTTTATGGCACTGTACTCTAATGGGCAGAAAGTGCAGCACGACGTAACGAGAGAGGAACCCCGAGACCTGTTTGAGGTGCCCATACAATATGCCCTGGCTCATTGTGTGGCTCGAGATCTCCGGATGTCCAGAGGAATAGCCAACGTGTTTGCCAAAAGGTACGGCCAGTTCCAGAAGCTACGGGAGCAAGATCCAGTGGTAGGGAAGGTCCTTCATCTCGAAGATAAACAACCAGTGGGTACCAGAGACATTTTTTATTTGGTAATGATAACATTCACGCAGGTCAAGCCAACATAAAGCGATCTTTGGAAGACTCTGGTAGAAATGAGGAATGTGATGATGGAGAAGAACCTGATGAAATTGCCGGTCCCAAAGATAGCCTGCGGGTTGGATGGACTGAATTGGAGGGTGGTGAGAAGTATGATGGAAACAATCTTTCGATTCAGTGGCGTCGACATCCTGGTATGCTGTCTCAATACTCGCAGCCCAGATTCGAAGACCGTTGATTGTTACTTACACCAAATTTCCCGTTGTCAAAATGGAGAGTCCTGCAAATATCGTCACACCAGGGAGGATTCTGGGACATTCCGGGACGAAATGGTCTTAAAGAGGGGGCAAATGAGAATTCATCCGACAGCTGGTGCAATCGGTCATCAACCAATTCGTGGAAGGGACATTATTCCGATAAATTCTGGGAATCCGAAATGTTTGTCTCTCAACGGGCAAACCGCTGCCGTTACTGGAAATTCCCTTAAAGTTTCCAGAACATGAAAGAGTTTCCCGATGGTTCGCGGACGTACCAGGCAATTCCAAGATAAATATATGAATAAGAACAGCTGGCGATAGGAGGCATTTAGTTTTCGTCGGTCGTATTGTACAGTTGAGATAAAATGTAAATAGTAGTTTCTCTGAATATAAATTGTGTTAAATTAGGCACAAATCGACTTGATCGAATCCATGGCACTAAATAGCCTCCTAACAGGCTTAGAGCCGAAGATAGGACAACTAGTTCGTGTTAGCGATCCTAAAGACATTCTGACCGCTGTTTCACGCATTAAACGTGAACTCCAACTCCATCATTTAGAAACGCAAAAGTTTTCGAATTTTAGGAACCAAGGTCCACCTCCTCGTAAACCCAACCAGTTTCCAGTACAAAAACAATGTTCATTCTGTAAAAGAATGGGACATACTGTTAACGAATGTCTCACCAAATCGAGACAAATGCAACAAAACCAAAATTACGGACAAAACTTTTCGAACATACGTCTTAACCCATTTTCTCAACAACCGGGCCAATTCCAGAATAGGCCCCAATTCCAACCCAATACTCAACATTTCCAACAGAACAGAAACTTTCAACAACCTCGTTCATCGACAAGTGCACAACCCCAAAGTTCAGGTCAATATAAACCTAATCAAAACTTTTTCCGGCAACAACGAACACATCACTTAAACAATTCTTATAATTATGGGTACGACCAACGCAATAATAACGTATACGAAACTCAATACCAAAATACTGGTTTTGAATCTTATGACCAAGACTACTGCGATTCGACACAAACTGATTACGACTATTACTCAAAAACAGATAACGCAGACTGTGACAACTATGTTGAAAATGAACACGAATTTTCCTCCGTAAATTTTCAGAACCTCCGTTTCCAAACGGAACCTCCGGAAATCACAGAACTTCAGACCCAAATTCAAACGCTTAATCTAGACCCAAATTTGAACTTCCCCGAACAGACCGCTTCTGACCGTAAATTCTAAAAATCTATACTACATCACAGATTCCTCTAACACATATAAACTCCTAATAGACACCGGTGCTGGTCTTTCAATTTTCAAACCAGACACTGGCACACGCTTCAGAGATAGATTTCAGGAAAATGTGGTAATTCAGGGAATTATTAACCAGAAAATTCTTATAAATGAATCGACCCTTGTCCCTTTTAATATAAAAGACCCGCACAAGGTTTACATCTGCAACCTTGGCGTAGAATTCGACGGTTTGCTAGGCTTTGACTGCATTATAGACTTTGACAAAAAACAATAAATAACCAACTTTAAGGCACTTCCGCTGTATAAAGTTACAGACGAGACAATTAATGCCACTGAATCTATACAATGTCACCCTTCCTATACTTCCATTAATACCATTACAATTGAACCTCGTACGGAACAAATTTTCAAACTTAGCTGCGAACTTAGGAGCACCGAAGCCCTTCTAACAGGTATGGAAATTGAAAAAGTTCACCTCCCTAATGCTTTTGTTACAGTAGACAGCAAAGGTCAATTTCTAACCTCCATTCTAAATGCGAATGCCATCCCTAAAACAGTAAATTTTTCAAATCTAAAACTCGAACCATTACAAAACTTTTCTGTAAATTCACTCTCACAAAATACTCCTTTGAACTATAACGAACCCGGCAGACAAGAAGAAATAGTTAAACAACTCCGACTAGAACATTTAAACGACGAAGAGTCAGGCTTAATCTTGCAACTATGCCTTGACTTTTCAGACATATTCTACCTCAAAGGCGATCATTTATCATTCACAAACGAAATAAAACATAGTATCGATACTTACAACGCCAAACCCGTTTATACAAAGTCCTACCGTTATCCCCACGTTCACAAACAAGAAGTTAAGTCCCAGGTAGCAAAAATGCTCGAAGAAGGCATTATACGACCCTCTGATTCGCCTTGGTCCTCTCCCGTCTGGGTGGTACCAAAGAAATTAGACGCCTCTGGAAAACAGAAGTGGCGTGTTGTAGTAGACTACCGCAAACTTAACGAACTTACAGTCAATGACAAGTACCCTCTACCGAACATCTCAGACCTACTAGACCAACTAGGCAAATGCCAGTACTTCACGACTCTTGACCTCGCCTCTGGTTTCCATCAAATAGAAATAGACCCAAAGGACATTCTGCATTCACTGTCATCCGCATGCCCTTCGGATTGAAGAATGCTCCGCCTACCTTTCAAAGGGTGATGGATAACATTCTTATGGTAATCCAGAATGAAAGATGTCTGGTTTACATGGATGACATCATCATTTACTCGCCTACAATACATGACCATCTATTACGACTGACAGACTTATTTAAAAGACTCAGAAAGGCTAACCTTAAAATACAGCCTGACAAATGCTAATTTCTCCGCAAGTAGGTCGCTTATTTTTGATTTTCTTGGGAATAATACCACATCAGAGTTCAAACTTGTGTATATTTTAAAACCAAACGTTTCAAAATCCTGTCGGATTTCGTTTTCAATGGATATAAATTTATAAAGTAAAATTGAAATATATGACAATTATTTTGACAAATATGTTTACGTTACTATGGATAAATTTCTTTGATTTTAAATATACAGGGTGCACAAGAAATTCCAAAGATCATTATAAATCAAAAAAATTTTTTCAAGTTGGAGGAACTTGAAAAAATTGTCTTCAGAATTTATTTGTAGCGTTCCTAGGGACGACTTTCTTTTTAAGATAGTGCATTTGCCAAAAAATGCGATCAAAGAATTCTGATAATTCAGTGATCCCATTAAAGTCATAAGGGAAAACCTAGGAAAAACCTCATGAACTATCCCGATATAGGGTTGTTCAAAAGGATATGCCCATTGTTAATTTCATCTTTAATTATCGGCAACCAGACATGACTGAAATCTACGGAAGTACAAGCGATGCAGTCATTTAACAGAATTAAGTCAGATTCTTTTAATTTTCGTTTTGTGCAGTGTTCTTCTTTGTGTAATATTGTTGTGTTTTGAAATTGTATTTTATGGCCTTGGTCCCAAGCATGTTCACAAATTTTTGATTTTTCGAACTGACGTTTCTTTATGTAATTTTGATGTTCATTTATTCGAACATTAAGAGGTCTAGAGGTTTCTCCAATATAAAACTTATTACATTCACAAGGAATCTTATAAATGCAATTTTTTGAGTTTTGCGTAGCGTTTTTTGGTTTTGTTTTTGTTATAATAGATTTAAGCGTATTTGTTGTTTTAAATGTAGTTTTGATGTTAAATTTGTTGCCTACTCTTCTCAATCTCTCTGACAGGCCCTGTATATATGGTATTGTTGTTGTTATAATGTGGTTTTCCTGGTTGTCAGTATTATTAGGTGAAGTCTGGTGTTGGTTGTCAGTTGTTTTGTGCTCAATTTTATTTAACTCTTTGTTAATAAATTTTTGAGGGTAATTGTTTGCAGTTAGAACATTTTGTATAAATGATTTTTCTTTGTTGAATTTAGTAGTATCTGAGCAGTTAGTCTTTGCTCTGTCATATAAAGATTTAATAACACCTCTTTTTACCGTATTTGGATGGTTCGAGTTAAAATTGAGATATCTGTTAGTGTGAGTTGGTTTTCTGTAAACTTCTGTTTCAAATGAAGATTGTGTTTTTGTTATTAAAATGTCCAAAAAAGGTAGTTTGTTATTTTGTTCGATTTCTAATGTAAATTTATGGTTGGTTCTTTGTTGTTTATGTCGGTTAATAATTCCCGCAAATTTTCCAGATTTTGTTCCCAAATAATGAATATGTCGTCAACATAACGCCACCACACCAACGGTTTATTTTCTTTGAAAAAATCATTTGTTCTTCAAATTTGTCCATAAAGATGTTACTTAAGGCAGGGGACAGACAAGAACCCATAGCCATGCCAAAATCTTGTTGGTAGAAATCATCGTTTAACTGAAAGTAAGTTGTTTTCGTACAGAAAGTGAGTAATTCCATTATTGTGTTAATAGATAAACGAGTTCGTTGATGAAGTGAATAGTCATGTTCCAATAATTCTTTTACTATAGGAAGTGTTTTAGCTACGGGAACATTGTTATATAAGTTTACTATGTCAAAACTTGCTAGTGTAAATGTATTTTTGTATTGTATATGAGACAATTTTTCTAAGAAATCTGCACTGTTTTTAAGATGAGAAATTGAATTACCTGTAAGTGGAGAAATAATTTTCAGCAAAAATTTTGAAAGTTCATTACATGGAGAATTTATGGAACTGACAATTGGTCTCAAAGGGATGTTGGGTTTATGAATTTTGGTAAGCCATAGAAGTGTGGAGGTTTAGTATAATGTGGAGTGAGAGTTTTGCGTTCTTGGTCTGTAAATTCGTGTTTGTGACTGTAGAGTAAACGGTATATTTTGCTTTCTACTGAACTTGTCGGGTCTTTGTTTAGTTTAGTGTATTGTCCTTGATTAATTATGTTCATAATTTGTTATCATAGTCATTTTTATTCAAAATCACTGTTGCATTGCCTTTGTCTGCAGGTAAAATTTGATTGAATTAATCATTTCTTAATTCTTTAACTGAATGTAATTCATTTTTAGAAAGATTATTTTTGATTCTTAAAGGTTTTTCTAGTTCAATTTTCGCTCTAATCCTGTATTCTTCAGCGTCACTTGAATTTAATTTATTTGCGGTTTGTTCAATAGCACTAATAACGTCAAATTTAGGAACTGATTTCGGGGTAATTGCAAAATTAAGGCCTTTTTGTAAAACTGAAGTTTCAGAAATGTTTAGTTGTTTGTCAGAAAGATTAATAACATTTTTGTTAAAATAAAATTCTTGTCTCGAGTAGTATTTGTTGATATGTTTTATTTAAGAGAAGTTGATTGAATTTGTGTAAATGTCTTCGTTTTTGTAATATAAATTCTCTGTTATAACTAGCGAGAATACTGTTTATAATTCTGTTAAACTCATTTTCTGGTATTTGATAAAAAAGGAAGTTCTGTACATACCCTATATCTTTTTCTAATTTAAACTTATTATATCGATGAAATTGAATTCTATCTCTAATTGCGGCAAAACTTGCACGTTCCAATATTTCGTGGATTCTTCTGCCCATGTATGGCTGACGGAACCTTAAACCTTTTGGAATAATTTTCATCTGCCGACATCTGCACAAGAATGTCACGCTATTTTTGGTTCGGGCAAGCTTCTTACATAACACTTCTAAATCTCTAAATGCTTTAGTTACTACAGTCCCATGGCTGATTTCTAATTGTTTTCTGAATGTTATTTGTGGCATCTTCTAGTTTATTTTTGATTTTCTTGGGAATAATACCACATCAGAGTTCAAACTTGTGTATATTTTAAAACCAAACGTTTCAAAATCCTGTCGGATTTCGTTTTTAATGGATATAAATTTATAAAGTAAAATTGAAATATATGACAATTATTTTGACAAATATGTTTACGTTACTATGGATAAATTTCTTTGATTTTAAATATACAGGGTGCACAAGAAATTCCAAAGATCATTATAAATCAAAAAAAATTTTTCAAGTTGGAGGAACTTGAAAAATTGTCTTCAGAATTTATTTGTGGCGTTCCTAGGGACGACTTTCTTTTTAAGATAGTGCATTTGCCAAAAAATGCGATCAAAGAATTCTGATAATTCAGTGATCCCATTAAAGTCATAAGGGAAAACCTAGGAAAAACCTCATGAACTATCCCGATATAGGGTTGTTCAAAAGGATATGCCCATTGTTAATTTCATCTTTAATTATCGGCAACCAGACATGACTGAAATCTACGGAAGTAGAAGCGATGCAGTCGTTTTCATTTAACAGAATTAAGGCAGATTCTTTTAATTTTCGTTTTGTGCAGTGTTCTTCTTTGTGTAATATTGTTGTGTTTTGAAATTGTATTTTATGGCCTTGGTCCCAAGCATGTTCACAAATTTTTGATTTTTCGAACTGACGTTTCTTTATGTAATTTTGATGTTCATTTATTCGAACATTAAGAGGTCTAGAGGTTTCTCCAATATAAAACTTATTACATTCACAAGGAATCTTATAAATGCAATTTTTTGAGTTTTGCTTAGCGTTTTTTGGTTTTGTTTTTGTTATAATAGATTTAAGCGTATTTGTTGTTTTAAATGTAGTTTTGATGTTAAATGTTGCCTACTCTTCTCAATCTCTCTGACAGGCCCTGTATATATGGTATTGTTGTTGTTATAATGTGGTTTTCCTGGTTGTCAGTATTATTAGGTGAAGTCTGGTGTTGGTTGTCAGTTGTTTTGTGCTCAATTTTATTTAACTCTTTGTTAATAAATTTTTGAGGGTAATTGTTTGCAGTTAGAACATTTTGTATAAATGATTTTTCTTTGTTGAATTTAGTAGTATCTGAGCAGTTAGTCTTTGCTCTGTCATATAAAGATTTAATAACACCTCTTTTTACCGTATTTGGATGGTTCGAGTTAAAATTGAGATATCTGTTAGTGTGAGTTGGTTTTCTGTAAACTTCTGTTTCAAATGAAGATTGTGTTTTTGTTATTAAAATGTCCAAAAAAGGTAGTTTGTTATTTTGTTACAAAAACGAAGACATTTACACAAATTCAATCAACTTCTCTTAAATAAAAACATATCAACAAATACTACTCGAGACAAGAATTTTATTTTAACAAAAACTGTTATTAATCTTTCTGACAAACAACTAAACATTTCTGAAACTTCAGTTTTACAAAAAGGCCTTAATTTTGCAATTACCCCGAAATCAGTTCCTAAATTTGACGTTATTAGTGCTATTGAACAAACCGCAAATAAATTAAATTCAAGTGACGCTGAAGAATACAGGATTAGAGCGAAAATTGAACTAGAAAAACCTTTAAGAATCAAAAATAATCTTTCTAAAAATGAATTACATTCAGTTAAAGAATTAAGAAATGATAATTCAATCAAAATTTTACCTGCAGACAAAGGCAATGCAACAGTGATTTTGAATAAAAATGACTATGATGACAAAATTATGAACATAATTAATCAAGGACAATACACTAAACTAAACAAAGACACGACAAGTTCAGTAGAAAGCAAAATATACCGTTTACTCTACAGTCACAAACACGAATTTACAGACCAAGAACGCAAAACTCTCACTCCACATTATACTAAACCTCCACACTTCTATGGCTTACCAAAAATTCATAAACCCAACATCCCTTTGAGACCAATTGTCAGTTCCATAAATTCTCCATGTAATGAACTTTCAAAATTTTTGCTGAAAATTATTTCTCCACTTACAGGTAATTCAATTTCTCATCTTAAAAACAGTGCAGATTTCTTAGAAAATTGTCTCATATACAATACAAAAATACATTTACACTAGCAAGTTTTGACATAGTAAACTTATATAACAATGTTCCCGTAGCTAAAACACTTCCTATAGTAAAAGAATTATTGGAACATGACTATTCACTTCATCAACGAACTCGTTTATCTATTAACACAATAATGGAATTACTCACTTTCTGTACGAAAACAACTTACTTTCAGTTAAACGATGATTTCTACCAACAAGATTTTGGCATGGCTATGGGTTCTTGTCTGTCCCCTGCCTTAAGTAACATCTTTATGGACAAATTTGAAGAACAAATGATTTTTTCAAAAGAAAATAAACCGTTGGTGTGGTGGCGTTATGTTGACGACATATTCATTATTTGGGAACAAAATCTGGAAAATTTGCAGGAATTATTAACCGACATAAACAACAAAGAACCAACCATAAAATTTACATTAGAAATCGAACAAAATAACAAACTACCTTTTTTGGACATTTTAATAACAAAAACACAATCTTCATTTGAAACAGAAGTTTACAGAAAACCAACTCACACTAACAGATATCTCAATTTTAACTCGAACCATCCAAATACGGTAAAAAGAGGTGTTATTAAATCTTTATATGACAGAGCAAAGACTAACTGCTCAGATACTACTAAATTCAACAAAGAAAAATCATTTATACAAAATGTTCTAACTGCAAACAATTACCATCAAAAATTTATTAACAAAGAGTTAAATAAAATTGAGCACAAAACAACTGACAACCAACACCAGACTTCACCTAATAATACTGACAACCAGGAAAACCACATTATAACAACAACAATACCATATATACAGGGCCTGTCAGAGAGATTGAGAAGAGTAGGCAACAAATTTAACATCAAAACTACATTTAAAACAACAAATACGCTTAAATCTATTATAACAAAAACAAAACCAAAAAACGCTACGCAAAACTCAAAAAATTGCATTTATAAGTTTCCTTGTGAATGTAATAAGTTTTATATTGGAGAAACCTCTAGACCTCTTAATGTTCGAATAAATGAACATCAAAATTACATAAAGAAACGTCAGTTCGAAAAATCAAAAATTTGTGAACATGCTTGGGACCAAGGCCATAAAATACAATTTCAAAACACAACAATATTACACAAAGAAGAACACTGCACAAAACGAAAATTAAATGAATCTGCCTTAATTCTGTTAAATGAAAACGACTGCATCGCTTCTACTTCCGTAGATTTCAGTCATGTCTGGTTGCCGATAATTAAAGATGAAATTAACAATGGGCATATCCTTTTGAACAACCCTATATCGGGATAGTTCATGAGGTTTTTCCTAGGTTTTCCCTTATGACTTTAATGGGATCACTGAATTATCAGAATTCTTTGATCGCATTTTTTGGCAAATGCACTATCTTAAAAAGAAAGTCGTCCCTAGGAACGCCACAAATAAATTCTGAAGACAATTTTTCAAGTTCCTCCAACTTGAAAATTTTTTTTTGATATATAATGATCTTTGGAATTTCTTGTGCACCCTGTATATTTAAAATCAAAGAAATTTATCCATAGTAACGTAAACATATTTGTCAAAATAATTGTCATATATTTCAATTTTACTTTATAAATTTATATCCATTGAAAACGAAATCCGACAGGATTTTGAAACGTTTGGTTTTAAAATATACACAAGTTTGAACTCTGATGTGGTATTATTCCCAAGAAAATCAAAAATAAACTAGAAGATGCCACAAATAACATTCAGAAAACAATTAGAAATCAGCCATGGGACTGTAGTAACTAAAGCATTTAGAGATTTAGAAGTGTTATGTAAGAAGCTTGCCTGAACCAAAAATAGCGTGACATTCTTGTGCAGATGTCGGCAGATGAAAATTATTCCAAAAGGTTTAAGGTTCCGTCAGCCATACATGGGCAGAAGAATCCACGAAATATTGGAACGTGCAAGTTTTGCCGCAATTAGAGATAGAATTCAATTTCATCGATATAATAAGTTTAAATTAGAAAAAGATATAGGGTAAGTACAGAACTTCCTTTTTTATCAAATACCAAAAAATGAGTTTAACAGAATTATAAACAGTATTCTCGCTAGTTATAACAGAGAATTTATATTACAAAAACGAAGACATTTACACAAATTCAATCAACTTCTCTTAAATAAAAACATATCAACAAATACTACTCGAGACAAGAATTTTATTTTAACAAAAACTGTTATTAATCTTTCTGACAAACAACTAAACATTTCTGAAACTTCAGTTTTACAAAAAGGCCTTAATTTTGCAATTACCCCGAAATCAGTTCCTAAATTTGACGTTATTAGTGCTATTGAACAAACCGCAAATAAATTAAATTCAAGTGACGCTGAAGAATACAGGATTAGAGCGAAAATTGAACTAGAAAAACCTTTAAGAATCAAAAATAATCTTTCTAAAAATGAATTACATTCAGTTAAAGAATTAAGAAATGATAATTCAATCAAAATTTTACCTGCAGACAAAGGCAATGCAACAGTGATTTTGAATAAAAATGACTATGATGACAAAATTATGAACATAATTAATCAAGGACAATACACTAAACTAAACAAAGACCCGACAAGTTCAGTAGAAAGCAAAATATACCGTTTACTCTACAGTCACAAACACGAATTTACAGACCAAGAACGCAAAACTCTCACTCCACATTATACTAAACCTCCACACTTCTATGGCTTACCAAAAATTCATAAACCCAACATCCCTTTGAGACCAATTGTCAGTTCCATAAATTCTCCATGAAATGAACTTTCAAAATTTTTGCTGAAAATTATTTCTCCACTTACAGGTAATTCAATTTCTCATCTTAAAAACAGTGCAGATTTCTTAGAAAAATTGTCTCATATACAATACAAAAATACATTTACACTAGCAAGTTTTGACATAGTAAACTTATATAACAATGTTCCCGTAGCTAAAACACTTCCTATAGTAAAAGAATTATTGGAACATGACTATTCACTTCATCAACGAACTCGTTTATCTATTAACACAATAATGGAATTACTCACTTTCTGTACGAAAACAACTTACTTTCAGTTAAACGATGATTTCTACCAACAAGATTTTGGCATGGCTATGGGTTCTTGTCTGTCCCCTGCCTTAAGTAACATCTTTATGGACAAATTTGAAGAACAAATGATTTTTTCAAAAGAAAATAAACCGTTGGTGTGGTGGCGTTATGTTGACGACATATTCATTATTTGGGAACAAAATCTGGAAAATTTGCAGGAATTATTAACCGACATAAACAACAAAGAACCAACCATAAAATTTACATTAGAAATCGAACAAAATAACAAACTACCTTTTTTGGACATTTTAATAACAAAAACACAATCTTCATTTGAAACAGAAGTTTACAGAAAACCAACTCACACTAACAGATATCTCAATTTTAACTCGAACCATCCAAATACGGTAAAAAGAGGTGTTATTAAATCTTTATATGACAGAGCAAAGACTAACTGCTCAGATACTACTAAATTCAACAAAGAAAAATCATTTATACAAAATGTTCTAACTGCAAACAATTACCATCAAAAATTTATTAACAAAGAGTTAAATAAAATTGAGCACAAAACAACTGACAACCAACACCAGACTTCACCTAATAATACTGACAACCAGGAAAACCACATTATAACAACAACAATACCATATATACAGGGCCTGTCAGAGAGATTGAGAAGAGTAGGCAACAAATTTAACATCAAAACTACATTTAAAACAACAAATACGCTTAAATCTATTATAACAAAAACAAAACCAAAAAACGCTACGCAAAACTGAAAAAATTGCATTTATAAGATTCCTTGTGAATGTAATAAGTTTTATATTGGAGAAACCTCTAGACCTCTTAATGTTCGAATAAATGAACATCAAAATTACATAAAGAAACGTCAGTTCGAAAAATCAAAAATTTGTGAACATGCTTGGGACCAAGGCCATAAAATACAATTTCAAAACACAACAATATTACACAAAGAAGAACACTGCACAAAACGAAAATTAAAAGAATCTGCCTTAATTCTGTTAAATGAAAACGACTGCATCGCTTCTACTTCCGTAGATTTCAGTCATGTCTGGTTGCCGATAATTAAAGATGAAATTAACAATGGGCATATCCTTTTGAACAACCCTATATCGGGATAGTTCATGAGGTTTTTCCTAGGTTTTCCCTTATGACTTTAATGGGATCACTGAATTATCAGAATTCTTTGATCGCATTTTTTGGCAAATGCACTATCTTAAAAAGAAAGTCGTTTCTAGGAACGCCACAAATAAATTCTGAAGACAATTTTTCAAGTTCCTCCAACTTGAAAAATTTTTTTTGATATATAATGATCTTTGGAATTTCTTGTGCACCCTGTATATTTAAAATCAAAGAAATTTATCCATAGTAACGTAAACATATTTGTCAAAATAATTGTCATATATTTCAATTTTACTTTATAAATTTATATCCATTGAAAACGAAATCCGACAGGATTTTGAAACGTTTGGTTTTAAAATATACACAAGTTTGAACTCTGATGTGGTATTATTCCCAAGAAAATCAAAAATAAACTAGAAGATGCCACAAATAACATTCAGAAAACAATTAGGTCGCTTACTTAGGACATCTTATAACTAAAGACGGTGTAAAACCCAATCCATCAAAGGTGGACTGTATTTTAAACTTTCCACAACCAAAGAACCCAAAGACATAAAATCTTTCTTAGGGCTTGCTGGTTACTACCGTAGGTTCATTTCTAACTTTGCAGAGATCTCCAAACCACTAACAAAACTATTACAAAAAGACCAACCATTCAATTTTAACGAAGAGTATGTAAAATCCTTCAATGAATTAAAACGAACATTGACTTCCACCCCTATACTTATTTACCCAAATTTTGACGAACCGTTTGTACTGACTACAGACGCCAGCGCTTTTGCTATCGGCGCAGTATTATCTCAAGGGCCAATAGGTAAGGATTTACCGATTGGATATGCTTCTAGGACCCTTTGTAAAGCCGAAATCCGGTACTCCACCATTGAGCGAGAGCTCTTAGCCATTGTCTGGGCGGTTAAGCATTTTCGTCCCATTATCTATGGCCGTAAGTTCCTACTACTAACCGATCATCGCCCGTTAACCTGGCTATTTTCCATAAAAGATCCCGGTAGTAGACTTGCCCGATGGAGACTCAAACTAGAAGAATACGACTATGAAATTATTTACAGACCTGGTAAAGTTAATAAGAACGCTGATGCTTTATCACGGATTAAAATCAACCATCTTGACGAATGTTCATCATTTCAGTCAAAATCGAAACTAACACCCTTCAAAGTCCTACCCCTAAACGACGAATCCGAAGACGACAGTCCTGAACCCGAATAAATTGAAATATCTCTTGAAACTATGTCCGAAGAATTTAAAACCTTTATAGAACGTTATAAAACAACTTCTTTAATTGACTACAGCAAAATTGAATTCTCCAACTGCCAACTACAAAACAAAACAAATAAAAACATTTTAATTTTCCCCCAATCATCCAATCTTCAGGAATTTCATCATGACATCTTCGATGAAGTCGCTGACTTCGAAACCTTTAAAATTAATATATTCGCCAGCAAAACCGTAAGCAGAAGGCAATATTTCATAATCCCACTTCCAAATGAACCTGACATTGTAAACGAAGTTCTTTTTGCATCTATATACAAACATCAGGATACTTTAACTCCATCTAAAACATACTGTGTCGAAAACAATCTCGATCTTCCAATTTTAGAGATGCTCTCTTTCATTTTCGCTGAAAAGGAAATCAAATGGAAAATCTGCCAAAAAGTTACAAAAACACCCGAACGAGACGAAACACCGCCGATCCTTGAACGATATCATAACGAGAAAAATAACTTGCACCGCGGCATTAACGAAACCGTCCGCCGTATTAAGGAAATGTACACCTGCCCAAGTTCCACAAAAGACATTGAAAATTTCGTTAAACCTAGACAATCCACTCGTCATTACGGAAACGCCTAAAATACCATTTGAGCGAATTAATATTGACTTAGTAGAAATACCTATAGGAACTATATTTTATCTGTAAGAGACGAACTGACAAAATACTCGCAAGCTTATGCTTTTTCAGAGAAATCAGCCAAATCAGTTGTCAGTACTATGATGTTATACTTCCAACATTTTGGTACGCCATTGCGTATCCATTGTGACTATGAATTTGACAACGACATATTCAAAGACTTGTGTAAACTGTACGACATCAAACTAACTTATTCAAGCGTAGGACATCCGTAAACAAATGGCTCTGTAGAACGATTTCATTCTACTTTGTTAGAAATGATTCGAATCCATAAAGCCGAAAATCCAGATGAACATCCCCTAAATGTACTCCCGTATGCGGTTATTGCTTACAATAACTCGACAAACAAAACCCATGGCTTTTCGCCTTACGAACTAGTGTTTGGACAGCAGACCACCTGAAACCACTTACAACCACAAGGAACTGATTAGTAAATATATACGAGACTTGAACAATCGGATTTCTTATTACTACAAAGTAGCCCGCGAAAAAACTGACAAAAGCAACAGGCTAAAGAACGTTTTGATAAACACGTTTCGGACAAACTTCCCGAATTTAACATTGGTGAGAGTGTTTACGTCAAGGAATCCCAAATTAAAGATAAACTTCATAATACATTCAACGGTCTATTCCAAATTTTAGACATTCACAATAATTCAGCCATACTTTTAAATCTCAAAACAAACCAACGAACGAAAGTTAACTTCGACAGAATGAAACTCTATTCTGAAAACTAACTTTCTTTTCAGGTTACTACTGCTGTTCGGATCTGCAGTCTCACAGTTCAACATCAAACCAATAAACAACACTCTTGGTATTTACCATCACGACGAAACTAGAATAGTCATGTCCAACTATAAATGGACATTACTAGTTCATCGTAACTTGACGATACTTAAAGATATCTTTGAAAACAACAACAGAATCCTCAAAACATTAGAAAACACTGTCCATCCCATCCCAGGTTTCAAATTTCATGACACAAGTGCATTCCGAATTGATGTACAAACTCACATCAGTCTCCTATCCCAAATTTCAGATTCAATTAAAACTAAATTTTCAGAAATATTCATGGACACTAAAAGATCCAAACGAGGACTAATTAACGGTGTAGGAACTATCTTTAAAGCCATCACTCGAAACCTTGACGCAACCTATGGCGCATTCTTCACAGATAGTATCAATAAACTTAATCAGGGACAATTACAAGTAGAGAATCTTCTAAAAAATCAAATAAGCGTAACTACTTCTATTATCAAAACTTTCAATGAAACCATTCAGAAACTCCATATTGACGAAGCAAACTTTAACGAAAACATCGACGCAATCAATTTGGCAATACATACTCTAAACGACAAGATAGCCCTTATCCAAGCAAAACAGTCATTTTTGGGAATATGCGAAAAATTAATGGCCAGTTATTTATTTCTTGAGGATAACCTCAATAATATTTTAAATTCCATAACATATGCTCGCTTAAAAATAATTCATTCCTCAATAATCACACCTGATCATTTGATAAAGTCACTACAGGAAATTTCGCAAAATCTTGTCAAAAACAATCTACCGTTACCTGTCAGATATTCAAGTGTCGCCCAATATTTGGAAGTAATCGAATTAGAAGCGTTTCAAACTAATTCAGATTTAGTCTTTATTTTGAAAATTCCTCTTGTACAGTAACAACTCTACACCGCCTACCACTTATATCCTATCCCAATTTTAGATGATAGAACTGGTTTTCATCATATTCTTTCATTCACACAAAAATATATTGCGCGAAATGATGATTCTTTTATGTACATACCGATCAAGGACTTGAGTGCGTGCAAACAGCTGCTTCCACTCCGAAAACTGTGCTCCGATTTATACGCGTATTCCATAGACTCAAATGCACCCTGTGAGGCGCAGCTCCTGAAAAACATTCGTAGAGTCCCCGAAACTTGTAAAAGTGCCATCGTTTTCAGTGAAGGGTACAATGTTCAAAAACTTGAAACAAATGCGTGGATTGTAATCAAATCGGAACCCTTACATGTGACGGTTAATTGTCCAGGGATTGACGCCAAAACTTTAGTGCTAACGAACAATTCTATAATTCGGTTACAAACGGAATGTAGTGCTTTTGTTGGGATTACAAAAATCCAATCCGAACCGAAAAAATGCATGAACATTTCAGACAATTCTCATCCAGTTTTAATTCCATTCAATTGTTGCAATTCTCATCCTGAGAAACTTACAATCCCGAATCTTAAACCGCTTAAACTGAACGATTTAAACATGGAAGAACTATCCATAGCCAACCACAAGCTGGACCAGTATTCAAGGGATATTGACGATCTCATCAATCAACCCTTTGTCATAAGGCACGTTAAGAGACCTCCGAAAAACGACAACTCTAATCCAGAGAGTCTGGCAACCTTGGCAAAACCGTTCTCCAGGTTGATACCAAAACAGAGGCCCCACATCGGAGAGGAACCAGAACATCCAGACCTATAGAACTTTTATTGATACGTTTCTATGGACTAATTTCACTTTCTGTGTTTAATATATTTTTTGTATTTTTATGTAACCTATTTAATCTTAATCATTATGTTCATTTTACTTTTATTTTATTTCCATAATTGTATTTTTTTTATTATCTAGCTAGCGTCCAGTAAATTCCAAAAGTTGATGTTACATTGATTGATTGATTTTTTAAAAACTCAAAAGTGATTTATAAGATAGATATATATATATATATATATATATATATATATATATATATATATTATTAATTAGCTGCAGGGGTATAGTAACTTACTTTGGGCGGTTAGCGGGGAAAGTAGGCAGATAATAATCCACCTGGCGCCAAAAACATGGAAGTATTCGGAAATTAACTTACATTTCGCGTGGCCGTTATTCGTTAACCACCATTGCTGCCGTGCAACATAGTGTTAATATTTATAACGAGAAAAGGTAGAAGCGTTCCATTATTATCAATTTATTTATCGACCTACTGCTTGTTAAGAGATGCTCACTACATTGGATGCGATAAGTCAGTTTTGTTATTATATCAAAAAAATAGGATCGTCCTAATATATGTGTTCTCTCTTGGCATTATGTTCTGCGAGAACTTCATGCCAATTTCACTCAAAGCAAAACGTTGTATATTTACTTCAAAAGGAAGTATTATGATTTCGGAATAATTGAAAAGACTCAATGATTTTAAATGGCCTGCTCAAGTCTTGTGTGCTGACGTCATTGTCAAAATTGTGAGGTATGATTTGATATCTGCTAAAGGGACTATAGGGATCTAGAATATTCGTTGATTATAGCCCAGAGTAACCTAAAACTCATAACTCTTAAAGACATTGTTATTTGTAAAGTTAAAGTTGATTTATTTTTGTCCGACATGGCCCCTGAAGGTAGGCCCCTTCATATATGGACCTGCTAGTCTACAGACAACATCGCTATTACGGAAAAGCCTAAAAGATAATTGTGTAGAATTAATTGATCAAAAATCGTTTCGTTGGCTGCATCATCATCATCTGTATGAAAATTAGGCCCAGCTGTTTTCTTGTTAATTAACAGCACTGTTAATTAACAAGAAAACAACCTATTGATTTCATCACAACTTCATTATTTCCACATCGAACTACCTGAACGCTACAAAATCGTTTATACGTCAAAATAATTTCAATGATAGAATTTATGAATTAACCCCCAGCTAAAACACAGCACTAGATAACGACTTCAAATTTGGAGTTGTAATGTCTCCAAGTAGATATATAAGTATTATACAAATAATTATACTGTAGACTAAATCATATTATCTGTGACGAAGATTTTCGGTACAGACAATCATTAATCCCAGCAATTTTTCGAAATAGCCTTACTACATTTAGTTCCCCATTTACAATTTCAATACCAATCGCTTACTAGAAAAAAACTGAGAGAATATCATAATGAACTGTCAAAACATATATTCAAAAGCATTAATTTGTTCTCCCGCCAACTAAGCAACCGCTTCCTCTCTCCACAAAGCGAAAATCATTTTGCGTGGGTTAACGGAATGGAAATAACTCCTATATAATTGGATACTAAGAACAGTTAAGATAACTAAACAAATACTAAAATACTTAATTTTAGGTATATTTTAAAATGTATTAAAAATTTTAACTACGACGATTAAAGTAGGTGAAATATGTTCCCAAAGGGATGAAATTTGATTGAACACATACATGCATGTAAATCTACGATTTCCCGAAAAACCCCATACCAATTTGTATAATTTTTTAAATTGCATTAAATTAAAGAAGATGCAGAAATGGTCTCATATACTTTTCTACATATTGGTATTAAAGTATAATTAATTTTATTGAACATATTTGCGGCTCCTTAAATCAACCAGTACCAAGCTCATTTTGTATACCTATTACATATCAATTTACATGAAAAGTTTTCAATGGCGGTACTTTTGCTGTCACCATCTCGAACCCGACATAATAAAATATCGGTAACAACACATATCAAACACTATACTGCAGGGTATTTATTATAGTGTTACAATATTTTTCGATCTTTCGTGAAATCGTGATTCATCCGATATTTCGTGGAAACCAAAATGTTGTTGGTCTGGTGACTCGAAGCCGGCGACTGGCGCTATTTAAATTTATTAAATTTCATCGAGGAGTGATCGAGAAACCTTCTAGAGAATTCCGCGAAGAAGGGTATAAATACGGAGAGTTGGCGAAATTATTCAGTCAGTATTCGATAGCCGTATAGTAAACATCAGGTGATTAAGATAAATTGTAAATAGCTGTGCGAATATACATAAAATTAGTGATTGGCCTTTTTTAAAATAAATCAAAGAACCCGAAGAGTAAATAAAAATATTACAAAAGCAAACAAAACCATAAAATAAAATGATACTTGCAATTGTAATAACAATTAATTTAATTAAAAATATTTTTGGCTTTTTAACTCGTGTTTAAGGGGGACGTTCATAAAATATGTCAGGATAAATTCTGCCTTTTCGGACTTCTCCTCCCCTTTTTCACGCTGCATCACACTTTCGGCGACCCCCCTATAAATATTGCGTCACAAAAGCTATGAACTTCCCCGTATATGATACATTGCGACTAATAATAATGTTAATCAAACATTAATATAACGAATAAGCATATATAATAACGAAATTGCAGTATCTTCCTTGTTTTCGACACTAAGCATTTACTTCATCTATTCATTTTGCTTTCATATCTCAACATGCACAGAGGGCTCCAGCTCAGCAAGGAACCATCTCTATTTTTCTTTCATTTTGGGTAATAATTCTCAATTGATTTTTTCTGGGTAACATTTTTTGTAACTCACTTTCCACAGATGCCATTTTTTCGAAATTCTAAACTGTTAAATATATGTAATGTTAACGTTAGACTGAGTAGTATACGTTAAAACGAGCATAAAATTAATAAATTCAAAGAGGCGGTATTTGTTGACTACCAAATGACAAATGAGATAAATATATAAAAATAAGTGTAGTAGAACCTTTAAAAAATATGCTTTTGTAAAGTTGTAATTTGTAGTTGTACAAACCTTTGTATATTTAGAAAAACTCGCTACGCTAACTCATTTGTTCGAAATTTACAGCATTTCATTTGAAATTGAAATTCGTGTAAAGTCTTATTTTCATTTGCTATAAACATGAGTAGATATACCAACCACATAACAAGTTATCGTGACTAAAATATATAAGTACGTAAATTTGTTTATATATTTACAAAGATTAAGTACGAGATTCTATTGTACAGGAAAAATGAAACAAGAACAGCCTAGAGCAAAATTAACTCAGAAATGTTTGCACTGCGAAAGTCACATTTTCTTAGAGCCCCCTATCTCCCACTTGTCACATTCCGTCACACTAACTGACAACCCCCACCCCCGTATGCGAACGTAATTTATGAACGACCCCCAAATATATTTTGTTCCTATAACTGTTACCTGTCAATTTAAACGAAAATGTATCATTCTATAATGTTTGGGCTTTCGGTGTTACGTGGTCCCGGCCAATTAAAGGTATACATACAAAATAAACCATAAAGAATAAAAAAGTGCAAAATAGAACTAAAAAGCTGAAACAAGATATTCAAAAAAAATTAACAGGTTTCAACGTATTATAATTATACTTCAATTTTTTTAGACTCATTCACCAAGTATACGTCTTGCCAACTGTATAACCAGATAATGTTCACTAGCTTCTTGCAAAGCCATTTCCTCATCACTAAATCGGTACTTTTTTGGTGTCCAAGAATTTCAGGAAGAGCTACTGTGCCGAGTCTATAACGATGTGGTTTCTATACATCATCTGTAGCGGGTGCACTTTTTCGTACTGCCTTTGTTGCTAATTGTTTCCTAGGTGCTTTGCCACCAGTCGATTATCGAGTGGTTTGCTTGGTACGGGAAATTTCGATATGATTAAATTAGAAGACGCGAGATGTAAGACCGACATCTAGGATTTTTTTTTCAAATTTAACGAAATGCATTAAATGCATAAAGAAGTGTTCGAGAGGACATTCAATTGTGAGAAGCGCAACTGATGAAGGTTCCCGACCAGAAACAATATATATTATATTTTTATATATAATATATATTGTCTTGCGTACAAAGGAATGACACCTCGAAGAGAGTATGATTAAATTAATTCAAAATAATGTAAAAAGTTCAAAATAAAACATTTTTTTAAATATTAACCGACTTTCATGTAGAACAGTTAAAAAAATAATTAACAAAACATAACACCACGCTACAATCAAGTTTGTTGAAGTAGCAGATAAGTAAACAAAGGAGGATTTTAGGTTTGCTTGACACCGAGTCCAAAAATATTCTATGTAGGTAGGTAAATTAATTTGTACATAATGAGAACATTTGTAAGTAGGTACATAACAACAGTGCATGTACTTTTATTCCCTAGTGTTATGTTTTGTTATTTATTTTTAACTTTTCAGTTCTACTTGGAATTTGGTACTGCAATCTACAAAAAACAACAGACCTGAAGTCACTATATGGGCACTCGAGATGAAACCTACTATCAAAGTAAATTCCCAATCCGGCATAAAACCGATTTGTCATAAATTGAAGCTACAATAAACTCTAATGGCTATTTGAAAAAAAAAAACTAATGAACGAGTAAGTAGCTGAATATTTAATAAATTCTTTACTAAATATATACGAGACACAAACACCATTTCGTTTAGCCAGAGCATTTTTGAAATTCGCATAGACTTCCTTTTGCACTTACATTAATCATTATAAAAATCATTTCAACACTGCTTTACATGCATGACAGAAATAACTACATTTGCAAACATCTTTGTCTAGATTCATTAAGTTAATGGTAGAAGACAGAAACCACGTATTATCCTTGCATCTCATCAAATTTGCTATTTAACAAAGTCTTTCTAATTAAATTTACAAAGAGAAGAAAAAAGATATAGATAATGTGTATGCAGCGACTAACGAGTAGTAGAACGAAACCCAGAATAATTGTAATATAAAAGCTCGTCAAACATAATACTCTGCTGCATGAATCCACGTTGTTCGCACAAAATATAATTAAAATAAATGAGTAGAGGCACTATGCTTTAAAATATTTTTTTCAATAGGAAGACTCATAAGAAGATTTTAAATAATAGTCACAAAGATTTCATATCTTGACATTAATTTAAACATTTTCATTTTCAGTACAAATATGAGATGACGAATAGTTATGTATAAATATAGTAATAAACTAGCACGTTTGTATTTGTATTAATATATTTTTATCTGTTTCTAAGTACTATTGAAGCCAAGTGTTATTGAAGGATGTGGACTAACTGTCAAATGAGTTGAGAATAAATTCATTAAACTATCACAGTCAAGTTTTACTGGCAGTTGTATTGATCTAGTCGCACTCTCTGGTTTATAGAAAGGTAAAGTGTCACTGTCACTGATTTATATGCGATATTTTGAGGACTAATTTCAAACTTGTTCCTGTCCTTTTAGTTTTGCTGCTCAATTTTTGGTGATGTGAATTGGGGATAAACTATGCTACAGAGTAGAGTTTGTTAGATATATTTGATTTAGCGGGATGTTCGGGAAAGAAACTAAATATTGCTGTTTTGCCCATTTCCATTTAACATCGTTATTTTTCTTCTATTTAGATGAGCGAACGAGTACCTTTGTTCTAAATATTCCTAATCATTAAAAAAATCCCTGGAGTATATGTAGTTAGGTAAAGTTGTTAAAGTGCAAACTAGGTTTAAACAAGCAAAAATATTTCAATCATATGGAACGTAAATTAACTGAATTCATATTACCTTCTCTTACACCATGCTATAGAGCAAAATTGAACTCATTTTCGTACATAATGTATATATATATATACCATCACGTCAGTAAGACTTTATATAGAATAATTCATAGCATTTTAACAGCAAATTCATAGAAATAAATTATTTTAATAATAAAAACCGGCAAAATACGAATTTCTTTTGGTTTTTGCTTATATAATGAAATGTAAGGAAGCAATGGTAATGTCCTCAATGGAAAAGTTGTAGATAATTAGAAATTCATCTTAATGAGCATTTATTCAACCTGATATGATCTTTTTCACCGAGTAAACTCGTAAAAACTGGTAAAAAGTGATTTTTTTCCAAAAATTGATAACTTCCTGATAACACTAGAATATTAATCATCATCAGTTCGATGGTCTATGATGTTAATTCAATATGGGCTAATGATGGATACTATTGAAGAAGTAGGTTTTGAAAAAAACAGAATTTACATCGTTTACAAAGCCATTTTGCATAGCCCACCAACGTAATAACGAGGCTAGTAAAATAGGAAAATACTAAAGATGTTTTTAGAGTTAATAAATTCCACTTCAATTTGTCTATATAGGAATTTTGTTATAACGTCGGGAACTTGGTTTAAAATATTAGTAAATCTTGCATTAAAATTACGAAAATGCAATAGTCAGCCGGAGATTCACTGACAAAAGCTGTCACAGCAAATGGGCAGACCTTAAATTTATTTGAGGTGCGTGCACGAGATGAAAATTATGGTATATTGTATTATTACATTCTTTTTTCTCAGCTATTTATTAAGTTTTTGTTTACATAACTATTATCTGCGCTTATTGTTTACTTTTATTAATTAAATTACTTTTTTCCACTGACTGGATCCGCAACTGTCAAAATATATGAGGAGAAATAAGAGTCTGATATTAAAGCCAAAATTTAGAAGTGCATTTTCTGAGCTTTTAAAATATATTTTGCCATGGAACTATCATGGTTAATATGATACGTTCTGCAAAGTATCCCTACAAATTATTTAAATTGTAATTCTGTAAGATCTACTTAACGGACAATATCGATCTGCAGCCTTATTATTCTCAACGTTATAAGCTAACATTAGGGGAAAAATGAGGGTTCCAGCTGTTATTACAACCAGGTTATGTTTTTTTTTGAAGAATGCTGCAATCAAGATTTTTAAATACTCATTTTGAAGAATTTCTTATTCTCTGTATTTTTTCTATAAGCAAAAAACTCAGGTATTTAGTGAACTATTATATATGTGAGGGAGAAAGCGGTTTGATGTTGAATTTTATGCCACGTAAAAATCTCTATTGACTGGGGTATCTCTTTTTTTCTCTGAACCTCTGAATCGGGAAGCGAATGTGAAAACCATTTAAGAATCATTTAAACAATTTTGATATTGCAATTGCTGATGTCAAATATTGAAAACTTTACTATACTTCATGCAGTATTTGGAAGTTAGAGATGATCATTTCCGTTTTCATTGTTTATTAGGTGTGCATGCGTTGTGCCGTTTTGTCCTTAGAAACGGACCTGTTGTTGGTCTAATGGCCAACATCATATTTAATTGCAGCCCATAAATTTCTCAACGTTTACAGTTTCAGAAATTGAATAGAATAAAATTGTATAAGCCATTCCTACTGGAGTTGGTAAAATCTAAACGAAGACAAGTTCTCACAATATTTGTTCAGGTTCAGAAAGAAAATTTTATGACACAGGTTGATACAGCTTTACTTTCCACATTGGTAGGGGCCTTTGTGAGCAGGAATTTAGTAAGGTGCACTTTATTATTGACAGCAGAAGACAGGTTAACATTTTAACGATACATAGTTTCAAACGGGGGGGTTCCTTCTTGATAAAAGTTCGTTCAACCTCTTCATTTGACTTTACATCTAATTCATGGTGGTACGAATGTGGGAAATGCGCTTTCTTTTCGGTATTCGCTTATCCTCTGTTCTCTATTGATTTATTGACCTCTTGGCTTTACTAGCGTTATAGGAAAATTAGAACAATTTTTGTAAAATAACTAATTAGTGCTACCATGAATTTTGCTGATGCACATATGGGTATGGATGATATTTCCTCCTTTGAACATATTAAACTCTTATCAACCTTAATACACGTTATTTTAACCCGACATTAAGGTTACATTTAATATCTATTGTTAATGTAAGTATAAAATTTAAAATGTATTTCTCCTATTTTGTTGTTACAGTGGTTGCTCTAAATGAATAACCTGATGACATTTCGTTCTTTGATATATTTAATAATTTGCCCATATAGTGTAACTTTAAGTTCTGTAATTCAGATGGAGTCAAATGGAACAAATTGGGGTAACCTGTTTTAAAATCCCTTCCTGTATATAATGCGGTAGATAGTCAATATTACACAAATACAGATTTTAGGGAATCTTAACATGTTGGCATTTGAAAATATGGGTTTGGGGGTTTTCCAGTATGTTCCTTTTGGCTAATATATTTTCAGCTGTCGGCCACTTGAGTATTTACTGGAAGTTGACTCTATCTTTGTGATTTCGAACACCAATTGCTAAATGTTTTCAAACGGATATATTTTTTAATATCAGATTCTGCTGTTTATCTTATTTCGATTCATGTAAATATTTTCTATTGCTAAATTAGAAAAATGTTGTTATTTAATTCTTTATTTATTTATTTATTCAAATTTACCTTCAAACACATCTGGCATGGACAATTGACAGCTACTGAAATTACTTAATAATTTAAAATGTCTTTATTATTAACAACTTTTTACGGAATTCTTGTAAACGTAAACTCTTATTGTAATATAGTTTTGAATTTAGGTTTTTATAGCCTTTTAATTCACTTGTCACATCACCCAATTTGCTATTTAATAAAATTAACGACTTGGTTACCGCCTGAGAGGAATTCATCGCAATGCCAAACCATCTATTGCATTAGGTACCCGAATAGGTTTAAAAACATAGGAGTCCAAATCTTTGTAATGAACAAATTGACACCGGGTAGAAAAACTTCAAATTATCACTTTGTAAAGTGATATCTTTCTAAAATCATATTTTATCTTTTCTTCTAAATAGATCAGCTTACGTACACGTTTGTTCTAAATGAATTATACTTAATTGTAAAAAAATACCTGAATCTGTTTAGTTAGTTCCATTTGCTAAAGGGCAATGTAGGTTTAAACAATAATAATTATTTCAATTCTTACCTTCCAAGTAGGTAAAATATGGGAATTCATGTTATTCTTTGTCTTTATTTCCTCTGAACCTCTGAACCGGGAAGCGAATTACTGTAAAACAGTTGAAAATTGTCTTTCATGCAGTATGCGAAATTTATAGATAATCTTTTGCGTTTTCATTGTTTATTAAGTGTTCATACCGTGTGCAGTTTTATCAATGTGAACACACCTGTTGTTCGTCTAATGGCTAATATCATATTTAATTGTACCCTACAATTTTTCAGCGTTTAGGTATAGTCTCATAAAGTGAAATGGATAAAATTGTGTATGGCAAAAAGAGATAACATCCGTACTGCAGTTGGAAAAATCTAAACAGAAACAATGTCTCACAATATATATTCAAATTCAGAAAATTGTATGAAACACTCTGGTGTGGCTTTTAATTTCTACATTGGTAGGGGCTGTTGTGAGCGGTAAATTAAAATTTATTATCCACAGCAGAAGACAGATTAACATTATAATGATACAATTTTTCCAAATGTTCCTTCCTTCAAGCTCTTGATTTGAAATCACATCTAATTAATGGTAATAATGATAGTTTTACAGTGATTATTGCGTTGGAGGAAAACTAATACAAATTTCCTCAAATAATATTTAGTACTACCAAGGATTTTGCTGAATATTTGCATATGGGTGTGGATGATATTCGCTTCCTTAAACGCTTAAACTTTTAACAAACTTAAGAAACGCCACTTTAAACAGACATAACAGGTGCACAACTCCTATTTCCTATATTCGATTCTTAGACAACACAAGAAGCGGAGTTAACATTTATAGGTAAATGCGAGTATATAATTCAAAAAGTATTTTTACTATTTTTTAGGTAATTACAGTGGTTGCTGTAAATAAACCTGAAGATCTTTGGTTCCTTGATATATTAAATAATTTATCCATTTAGTGTTGCTTTATTTCTGTGATTCAGATGCATTCGAATGGAAAATATTGGGGTAATCTCTTTTAAAAACGATTCCTGTAAATAATTAAGGAGTGTAGTATTATTTATAAAAGATACAAACATTTTAGTAATGAGGTGTATTTCATTTGCAGCCTTAATCTTTAATTAATCGCATGGGGTCAAGCTTTTTCACGTGTAAAAAAGAAAACTTGCCGCGTTCTGAATTGCTCCGCTCCTCGTCAAACTTTCTAACTAACATAAAGTTTGCATTTCAGAAGCGATCACGTTACGAAGGCGGAAGACCACGTCCGTGGTCTCTTGAGCGTTTACCCCATGCGAATAATTACGAAACTTTTTCAGAAAAAGTGAGTTGCTTGTTTTATATTTTTTCAGTATTATCACTTGAACTTACATTATTGTTAGGACAGTGTAAAAAATAATGTAATATGTACTTTATATAGTTCTATAGAGCTAAAAATTACGTGTTATTGTGACAAGTACATTTTTCTTTGGGAGTTGAATAATGTAGAGAAGAGAAGTGGAACCTATCCTTCAGTAATTAGCAGAAACTTCAGACCAAGAACAACAAGATTTTATAAAGACATCTAGTAGAAGGGCGTTACCTGGAAAGCTGCGTACCACTATCAACAGTAAAATGTGAGCCTTGCTGCATCTGCCCCAGAAAAGCAATAAAGTAGTTGCAATAAAATTCAAAAATGCTCCTAATACTTCTGTAGAATTTAATCGTATCTGGTTACCGACAATTAAGGAAGAAATTATTAATGGTAACCTCATTTTGAACAACCCAGTACCGGGATAGTTCATAAGGTTTTTCCTAGGTTTTCCCTTATGACGTTATTGGGATCACTGAAACAATAGAATTCTTTAATCGCATTTTTGGTAAATGCGCAATCTTATAACTTATAAATTCTAAAGACAACTCTTTCAAATTCTTCTAATTTAAAAGCTGTTTAACTATAATACATGATCTTTAGAATTTTTTGTGCTACCTGTAAATCCGAAAACAACAAATTCTCTAATGTCAATTTAAATGTCATGAATCAAATTTGCATTTTTTTCAATTTACATCAATAAATGTAAAGCCATTGACAACGAAGTCAGAATAGACTATGAAACGTTTGGTTTTCCTTCAATATACGTCGTTTTATTTCGATTGTGGTGTTATTGCCCAAAAAAACATAAAACTAGCCCCTAATATATTTTTTGTATGCAGAATTCACACTGAAACATAGGTATGTCAGCCGTATGATGGCAGTAATTACTTAGACTCATTAGTATTATAATAAGTTGTAACTTTAATTTGACCCTTTGGTGAAAATGTTAATAAAATTTTTTAATTTATTTATTTTCCAGATATTCAGAGCGAGCAAGCAATTCTGTAATTTGTGAGAATAAATAAGCGTTCTGCTTCAATGAAAGAAACCAGCTGCCAGGTAAATTAAACGAATTATAGGTATTTTTTAGCTGTTTCCTGAATGATAGTTGTGGCATTTTTACTAATAATATTTATGTACTTATTGGAATATCACCGTAATATTCGAAAATCCTGTATATTTCCAAAATTTCACGGTCTAGGTCAGACCCTATTGTCAACAGCAATAGCACATGTTTCCATTTCTCCAAAATGTCATGTAGTTTCGATTTACACATAATGTACAGAGTCTTGTTAACAAATGTAAGAAAGAAAAGATATTTTAAATCTCTAAATTGCCAAATTCTTACAGAAGCCTGCCAGCTTATATGGCCTTTGGGGAAAGATTACTTCACTAGGTTGGCACTACCGAAAGCGGCATCTGTAGAGACTGTCTGCCATATATATACTATTATTAAAGGACCCCGCACATTCCTTATGGAATGGCTGAAAATTTAATATTTTGTAGATCTCAATAAAATGAACAAATGTCTTCATGGCCGCAAAGCTCGGTTTTAGTTACAATATTTTCAATTGTCTACGACTTCCGGTTCTACTGGAAGTGGACCCAAACTTTGTTTTTTTAAATGGAACATCTTGTTTTTTGTAGCATTTTTAGAATCTATGATGAAATGTAAGATAACTTTATTGGAAACATAATATGTCTGAAGGGGTCCGGTTAAAAGTTATTTCAACTTTTTGAAAATTTTGACAGATCCAGCTCTTCACAAAAAATATTTTTTTTGTGAAAGCGAATAGGGCCAGATCAAAAATTACCAGAATTTGCTTGAATAAAACTTCCTAAATTTTTGTAAACTGTTAAAAAAACGGAGAGCTCAGAATTCAGGTACTGAATCCGAAAATTGTATAACTCATTTTTTTCAAATGGCAACTTCATTTTTCCTCAAAACTATTGGAATCTAGGCCAAAAAGTAGGAGTTTAAGCTTACAAGACTAAATTACAGCTTTTATGTACACTTGGAAAAATTAAAATTGTGTAGCTATTAGAGAAATGGGAATTATTAGTAGGCTTTTATGAAGGAACGGTCAAGAATCGTATATACATAACTTTACTTTCTTAACCATTTGTGTAGAACTTGATATGGTTATTAAAAAAGTATGTGAAAACTTTCCATTGCGATCTCCGCATAGACCAAAGCATACTCATTACACCATGACGCAAATCGTTTCCTGGCAATCTATCTTTGTTGTTAGCGGTGCAGCATTGACAATATTTATAATTCGACCCCAAATAAAAAAGCTATGGAGTGATATGGGGAGAATGAGGAAGTTGCCGATGAGGTCCATTATTCGCTATCCAACGATCTTCAAAATGATTGTCTTAAAAGTTATTCACAGGTGCAATATTATGAGGCAGTGTTGAGACCACAGCTGATTCTAAGTCAACTCTAATGGATGTAAACCATTTTCTAAAATTTCGAGATATCTCTCACTCCAGTAACGTGGTTGACTATTCCATAAATTTTGCCTCATCCGTCCAAATCATTTTGTGTAAAAAATGTTCGTATTCCTGAATTTTCATTAATATGAATTCGAAACATCATTCTTAAATTCTTAACTAATGAGAATGCAAACGGATGGTTCTTATTTTTTTAGGGTCCTATGAAAAATAATCATAGATATTCCCACATCTCTTTCTGCATCTATTGAGGAATTTTCTGGTTATGCTCTTAAGCATGCGAAGACTGTAACTTAATTCTCTTTATTGTCTACGACAGGTTTCCTTTTTTCTTGCGTTTTCACAAACTATCCATCTGTTTTGCAATTCTGAATGAGCCCCGTCAGTGTGTCATGAGTGGGTATCGATCTTTCCGAGTATCGCGAACGGAACATAGTTAGTAAATCCTAAACGGAACATGATAAATGCTTTCCATATAATTGTGCTTTAACACCAAACTATTAGCAATTATTGTTTGTTGACACTTCAGTATTTGTTTCTTGTCGATTCGTTCAAAAAAGCCTAGTGATAATTCAGATATCTCTCATATACACAAAAATCCTTTAATTTAGGTATGGGGATTCAAACATAAAATCCGTTTGAAAAAAAAATTATTTTTTTTTTCACTATTTTCGAGATAGCCGAATTCGGGGCCAATTTCTGAACACTCCGTATATTCTTTTAGAAAGTTTCCAAAGAGTTAGGAAGCTTCAGGTTTTATTCAGGCAAATTCTGGTAATTTTTGACCTGGCTCTCTTTGTTTCCAGAAAAATATTTTGTAAGAAAGCTGCATGTGTCAAACTTTTCAAAAAGTTTAAATACCTTTCAACTGGAGCCCTTCAGACATGATATTTTTTAAAAAGTTTTATTGAAATTCATCGTAGATTATAAAAAGCTTTCAAAAATAGGGTATTCCATTTATAAAAACAAAGTTTGGGTTCACTTCTGGTAAAAACGGAAGTCGTAGATTACTGAAATTATTTTAACTAAAACCAGCTCCTCGAAAACCCCTGTATACTAATTTTCAGATAAATACTCCTAGTAGTTACTAATATACATATCGACTCACTCATCCCGGTATACCCTGACAATAAGTATAAAATTAACCATAACTTGAATACTATCGGTCTTCGGACTTTGCGGCCAGGAATACATTTGTTCATTTCGTTGAAATCTACAAAATAGGAAAATTTCAGCCAAATCCATCGGGGGCCACTTTCCATTAGGAATGTGCGGGGTCCTTTGTTCGTTTTGTGCGGGCATCACGTAAGAACTACTGAACTGATTTTGATCAATTTTTTTTGTTGGAAAAACTACATTGACGGAAACTGTAGATATGTAAAGAAACTTTACTTTCTGTAATTTAAATTTGAATGCGACCGCCGGTATATTAGAATCTATCCAAATGCCGGTAATAAACAAGAAATAAACAGTAAAAAAACATAATTGTAAATTTCTATTATTTAGTAATTAGGAACTGACATTTAAATAACGGGCATTAAGTGTCATTATTTTATTTGCAGTTGAGAATTTTGTAAGTAGCAACTAGTGTATATAACATATAAATCTTTATTTGCAGAGAAACTGAATTCTGTTCTTTTTTGTGTATTATTGCCTAGTTGCATCAAGTTGGAAACCGCTTTTTAAAACGAATTTTTGGTTCACAGGATATACACTCAACATGGTAAAGTTTATATATCTATTTATAGCAAAGTCCTCACCCGAAGGCAAATCAAATTATCTAGCAATAACCTCTATCATTAAAGAAGGGATATTTTTTCTAATTACCAGAAAAACTGTAAGCAGAACTATTACATACAGAATTGATCAATACAAAAATGTATACAATCGCAGAAAGAAGGCACCAGGAAAACTATTGTATACGGTACACTTTAAGCAGTTGCATGGTATACCTGAAATATGGGGCGAAGCAAAACTATGGTTACAGAATGTGTCTAACACAATGTAGCATAGTTGCATATAAAGGGTAGTTAAAATAAAGAATGTAGAAAAATTATAATTTACAAGGTAGATCAAAAATTGTCAGAACTAATTGTCAGTTGCGTAGCTGAAATATAGGGTGGAGAAGTTATAGTTAGATGTTTAAAAAAATGTTATAATGGATGCAGCATCTTATCCATGATGGTTGCACTATAGGCTGAAGTACAGTTACAGTTATATAAGGTGGTTCAAATAAATGTTGAATAAAATTGTTATATAGAGTGACCCATGAGCACTGGCAGTTTATAGTTATGATGGGTGATTCAACAAATTTAGTAGTTGCTTGTAAATTACTTATACCTCTGGAGTATTCAAAACTTGAATGTATGTCAAAATTCAACTGTGGTTTTAAGTTGGCTGAATATATTGCTTCAGCAAATGGCCTTTGGTATATGCTTTACCCAATCAGCAACCACGGTGGGGACGGTGCTGGTGGGGCAGATGTTCCATAGGTTAGGTGGCCAGTTGGATTTACATTCCGACAATTTTGAATTCAACGTCTTTCAGATGTTCTGTACTGTGCTAAGTATGTTAGCCACACACGGACACAGATGCGGGCAACCATCAACTGTATACAACCCCCAGAGGAGTAAAGGCAAGTCTCCTATGCTCATACCAGCCTGAGATGGTACATACGAAATGGTCAAGAGGATCAATGATGTTGTCTATCTTATTCACCGTAATCCGAGAGCTAAGATGAAGATGGTTCATTTGGATGGAATGGCTCCATATCACGGAGAGATTATTCTGATCTGATTTATGGTATTTCATTTTACGCTGCAAGATTCATACTCCTAATAAAAAACTAATCTTGCCAATAAATAAACTATAAAAACCATTCAAATAAACAAGACCGTCTAAAAAGGGATTCCCTAAAAAACGATAATGATATTAAAACATTCTCGAATCCATTTCATGATTATAAATTATAAACGATTAGCGTGTCAGAAAAGACGGATAATTATCTAGATTGCTATGAAGGTACTATTCATGGAAGTGACAAAAATGTGTTGCTTTTCGTATATTGTGATCAGAAATGTTCTAATTCAAGTTTACTTTTCTCTTCAGAAAGTTTGCAAAAAACTTTTCTAGATTTCATATCTATTGCATTTCTTATTTTTGTCACGTTTTTCTAGGATTTGACTTAGCTCATCGGTAACTTGTTTGAAAATTTTCTTGCTAGGCTTGATGATTACAGCAGCCATGCTTCTCGTAGTTGCCATAAATAAATTGAAATTTTCAAATTTAATTAATTTCGCTTCCGACACTAATGTTATAATTTTTCTTTGGGTCTAAAAAGAATTTTTAAGGTGAAAATATATATTTTTTATATCCACACCAAAAAATCACAATTAATAATTCACCACTTTTCTTAGTTAAACATATATCAACTGTTCCACTTCTGCCCTGCTCCTGCTGTGCGGTCTCGTTTATACCCTATCCCAGTGACGCATATTACCCTTGTCTGTCTACCATATATGATGACTATCCAAAGAAATATCATTTTTGCTACCTTGTATATTCGCAATCGTATAGACTATAAACACCTTTATTTGTAAAGGTTTTCTTTCTTCCGTGAATTAGTTTTTATTAGGGAAAAACTAGAATGAATCAACTAGATATAAACCTGGCCGAAACAACGAAAATTTGGCACCACAAAATGGTATACTATCAGGCACTATTAAATGAGTGAATTGTATTGGCAAATAAATTTATTAAAAAGGAAAAAAAGGGAACTTAATTATGAATGAAGAAGGAAAATTTTAATTAATAGAATAGGTCTAAATTATCAAAAGCATACGAAAAATAATAAAAATAAAAGAAAGTTTCAAGAACCAAACCTGGAAAAAAATAGAAGACAAAACTAAAACATTTCAATACAAAACTAGGTAAATTTAAAATTACTGCAATTATTGACGAAAGTGACTGTGAAACCCTTAAGTAAAAAAAAAACTGTACACAAATATCACACGAAACTATTCAAAATAAACAAGTTCATTACTTAAAATATAAACAAAGTACTACAAATTACAATTAAGAACGTCAACTTGTAACTAGAGCTAGAAATAAGCTCATGTGTTAAAGAAAGCTATATGAGAAATCAAGAATCACGCAGCGAATAATCTGCGCTCGCAAAAAAAATTAATGTTTAAAGGAGTAGAAAACTAAACCCTATTGAATTAATCAGGCCACAATTGAAGGGATGTCTGGCGAAAAACAATACAATAAGACAACAATAAAGGTTCCTCAACTGTAAGGAGTCGATATACGTAATACCATCTGGCAGTTGCCAAAAGAGATGAAACATGTATCAGAGAAAGAAAAAATCTGGAAACGCGATATGTTAATAAAAGAAGCAGTAAAGCCAATTTACCCCAACCTCCCAAATACAATATAGGGCTGCGTTAATTGGCATATATCCAAATATGGAGAGATTAAAGATGTTAGACTTATAATTTATTACATATATATTTTTAAGCCAAACTAATTTAATACTCTTTGTTCAGTTTGAAGCATCTCTATAGGATTGAAATGTATGTCTAAAATTGTTAACAAATTACAACTTATTATCATTATTCAACCAACTTCCTAATCGATAATACAAAAAAACGAGATTTCCAATATACGTTCTTGCCAATCTCTCTCGAGTATTCTATTCCATCATGCTGTTGTCTTCACCTAGTTAATTCCAAGTAACTTCAGTAATTAATGAAGGTCTTTGTCGAGGAGAATTCTCCCTTATTTGTCTTAGGGTGGGGTGCGATCAACCGATAAAATTTCAACCAGCCACTATTAGCACAAACAATTTTAATTATAGAACACCTATTAGATGAGGTCTGACATCTAATTCCGTGGAAACGATGTAAAATTGAACTTTTAAAAGTTAGATGGATAGGTCATTGAAAAATGAATATAGGAAGCTGTTAAAATTTGGAGCGAAGTATTGAAATTGATGGAATTTCTCTGCACTCAATTAGGCTCGAATGTGGAAAAATTAAGTTTTACCAAGTTTTGTTGTTCTAGCAACTCACACAAATGTAATAGTATAAAATCTTATTAATGTGTGGTGAATATTAGGTATATTTACAGAATCAAATTTAGTTTTGAGAGAATTTCTTTCTGAATATATTCATATCCTCACAACTGTTTTATCTTTCTTTTAAGTTTCATTAACAGTTAGGTTAGGTCTAAGCAAATTAGGCTTTTCAATAACTTTAGCTGAAAACTCAGTTATTTGTTATTAGAAGTTGAGTGTCTATCTAATTTCGTTTTTAAAATCTATGATAACTAACAAATTATGAATGTCAGGAGACTTTTCAACGAAAATGACAGTAACTGACATCTTTCAAGTTCTTAATTCAATACAGTTGTTAAGTAGATAGAAACTTTTTATGGATATTATGTGTTTCTTTAAAGTGACTTTTTAACCGACTTCCAAAAAGGAGGAGGTTATCATTTCGTCGGCACTTTTTTTATGTATGCTCAGTCATTATTCAAAAACGGCTTTGGCAATTTTCATGATTTATACGGCATTGTATTAAAGAATACTACAGAAAGGTAGCATATAATTTTCTATAACGGGAGATTTCTTGTTCTCTAGAAAATCAGAAAAAACAGTAATTAAGGTATTACATTTCAGTATTTTTAATAAATCTCTGTTTTCTCTAGAACGAACCTGAATATTTTAAACTGTATTCTACAAAGGGATTTTCCAGCTTGTTTCCGTATAATTATCTACAACTTACTGTTTCTCCGAAAATCGTAAAAATATTTGCAAAAACACAGTAAACATCAAGGTAAATGTCAAATTTTCATCACAAATATCTAACTTAAATGTCAAGATATGCCATGAAAGTATATCGTACGTGTTTGTAACGGTATTCATTGCAGTCGAGTGAAATGGCAGAAAATATTCCATTATTGTATCGAAAAAAAAAATTTAGGTGAGCGATGGTAGATGTGTACGTTCATCGAAATTCGAGCCATAAGCGATGTGTGCAGTAGAAATATTGGGCGAAGTAAAATTACAGTTAGACAGGTGGGTTCAAAAAATCTTACAAATAAATGTGTTATTGGGTGGTACATAAGCAGTTCCATATATAGGATGGTTGAAATATAAGGTGAAATAGAATTAAAGTTATTCACGGTGGTTAAAAAATGTTGTATTGGGTGGCACATAATTAGTTACGTATACAAAGTGTTGAAATAAAAATGAAGTAAACTAAATTACATAGACTGGATAAAAAATGGTTAAATAAGCATATGACGTAAGGATAAGGACTTATAGGGCGAAGGGTTCAAAAAATGTTAGAAGCAGATGCATATACAGGATGATTGAAATATAAGGTGGAGTAGAATTGTAGTAAAACAGGGTGTTTAAAATAATGTTGTATAGTGTGGATCATAAGCAGTTGCTTATACTTGGCATAGAAAAATAGAAATAGTCAATAGGATGGAGAGGATTAATATTTATACAGGGCGGTTGCAACCTCGTGTAGAGTGGAATTATTGTTGTACAGGGTGATTCAGTAAATGATAGACGAATAATTTATATTGGATGACCAATACACAGAAACATATACAGGGTGGTTGCAATATAAGGTGAATTAGAGTTACAATTATAGAAAGTGGGCCAAATAATCAAACGAATAAAAAAGTTTAAAAATATGTAGATAATATAAAAAAATACAAATTCAACAGAGAAGGAGAGATAAGAATACGCTAAAATAATCAATAGAATTGTACCTTAAACTAGTTAAAAAAATATAACAGAAAATAGTTATTGATTGCACACGGTTTCTAAACGAATTTTATTTTAAACTAAGTCGGTTCTTTTTAAATATAAATTATTTCCCTGAGGGGTTGTCCCATTACATAAGGGTTGTCAAGAGTGCCTTGGACAGTTTTTGGCCCGTTATAGCTGAAATATTATTCGTCGATATATTAATTGATTATTACAATACATCATATTCAATGTATAATAGAACACAATAATTGAGAGCGGTTTTGGTAAAACAAATCATATGAGTAGACTAAAAACTGCTATGTAATTTAGCTCGATACGATCATAGAAAAAGTCGGTAAACCAACAATACCATTTTTCTAAACTTAGAAAAATGGCGACCAATATACAGATGATTAGTTTCCATTTCAAGTATATAATTTTACATTTCATATGTGCTTGCGTGTTATGTATTGGTCCAAGATCGTTTAATGTTATCTAAAACAAACAATTTTAATTCATATAGAACAATTTGAAGTCTTATGTTTGACATATACTGCAGGCAGATCAGCCACCCCCTTGACAATTTTTCATTTAAGAATTTGATATTTTTTCGGGTGTCAAACTTTTCAATCTAAAGTTTTGTTATCGAAGCCATGTGTTGTTTTGTTAAAAATATATTAGTTCAAAATAGCTGTCACAGACAAAGGATCTCGTAAAAAAAATACGAAAATTACTCGTGAGAAATATAGTACAAATTTTTACTATTTTTCAAGAAACAACAAAAACTAAAAATAGAGGTCAATGTTTTCAAAAAATAATTAGATCATTGTTCCATCCAGAACGTGAAGCAGATAATTTGGAAACCAATGTCAGATTTTCATAATTGAAGATGGTGGATTTAATATTCAAGATGGCGGAACCAATATGCCGGACGAGAATTACCATAATTACTTAATTTACTGAAGTTATACATGAGGATTTTTATTTGCTTAACCTGAATCCGAGGCCATATTTTCAAAATTCAAGATTGCCTATTCATTATTTCAAAATGGTAGATCTCAAACGGCAGACAGGAATTGCAAATATTTTTTGAATAACTGAAGTGCTGGATATGAGGTTTCTTGGTTGCTGATCTCGAAACCGAGGTCATATTCACAACATCAAATTCAATACCGTTCAAACCGTCATGTTGGTTTCGTTATGTTGATGACATATTTGTAGTTTGACGATAAAAGGTGAAGATATTTTAATTCCCCAGAATAACTACGCCACCCTTGGCACAATGTTTGTCGAAAACTCACTTATTCAGACCGCTATCTCAGCAGTTATGCCAATAACTACCCCAGTCAAAAGAAAAATGTTAGCAGTTACTTTATTTGGATCGTGCATCCCAGACAAATTATTACTCAGCCCACGAATTAAGTAGGTCCTTGAAATCAAGACGGAATTCCAGCCTAACGAAAATCAAAAAGTTCCAAGATAGCTTACTTGTTACATATTAAACATTAACGGTTCGTATCGGGTAACTGCGCAGAAATATTTGGTAGAACGGTATTTAAGCTTCGGCACAATCAAAATGAGCAGTTTAAATATAAACAGTAAACCTCAACAACCATTGTATTTCTCACTACCATCCTGCTCCCGAACAGAAATTATAGAAATCTATATACACAATTTCATTAGAAAAGAAGAAGAGCTAGAATTCAATACAATATTGTATTCTAGATACGACGCGCGGAACCAAAACCTTGAAGTGATTCGCCATTGGGCAAGCAAAACACGCCATGCTCTAAAGAATAAGAAGAAGTATGGTACTCAATATCATATCATATCATCTGCATTAAACAAGAAAATTATATTTGAAGACGCGAGATGTAAGACCGACATCTAGGATTTTCAAGAGAATCAGTACACAGAGGTTCCGAATCTAGAGCCGTTCCGTGCAATTGCTGTTCTCTCTCCACTCCTAGGACAGAATGTCACGATAAAATTTTCAGGTTACTTCACCTGTCAGAGATATTGAATACTCTCTTCGAGGTGTCATTCCTTTGTACGCAAGACAATATAGATTATATATAAATATAATCTATATTGTTTCTGGTTAGGGAACCTTCATCAGTTGCGCTTACAATTGATGTCCTCTCGAACACTTCTTTATGCATTTGATGCATTTCGTTAAATTTGAAGACGCGAGATGTAAACCGACATCTAGGATTTTCAAGATGTCGGTCTTACATCTCGCGTCTTCAAATTTAACGAAATGCATCAAATGCATAAAGAAGTGTTCGAGAGGACATTCAATTGTGGGAAGCGCAACTGATGAAGGTTCCCTAACCAGAAACAATATAGATTATATTTATATATAATCTATATTGTCTTGCGTACAAAGGAATGACACCTCGAAGAGAGTATAAGAAAATTATAATAAACCTCTAATTAATTACTTGTATTAAATGTAGTCATGAAACAACTAAAATTCATATTACCTGACATTTTTCTTTTGCTGAATATAAATTTTTCATTAGTGCTAATAGCATTTGAGGCTCCAGGGGGAGGCGGCTCCAGGGGCATTTGGTTTGATGGTTTTCCACGCGGAATTAGGATTTTGAATCGGCCCGACCAATATTTATGAAATTTTAGATACATATTTGATTGAGATGAGAATAGGTCGTAAAATGTATTTCATCTGCTAGGTGACTAAGGAATTCCTATCAAGAAAACATATATTCTATTTTTCAAGAAACATCATAAATGACAAAAGATTTGGACGAACTCAAAAATGTGAAAAAATGTGTAAAATGTATTTTTTGAAGTCTTGTAAAATTCGTTCATGAATGTTGATGTTAAAACATCATATGTCTATTAAGTTACAGTAGCCATTTCGTAGTACCGCATTCTGACTAAGCGCATATTTTGTTGCTAATGTGTGCCGTCAAAAACGATTTTGTTGGTCCAGCTGTTTCCGAGAAACGCTGGCTAATGTAGTTTAAGTGTTAAGCAATTAACACCAAACACTTATTTTTTTCCCTAAACGCCGTTTCAAAAGTAAAGCTGGAGTAAACCAACTCAGTATTGGTTTGCTCGTCACAAATTAGAAACAAAATAGCTAAAAATTAACCCTTAAATACAATTAACAAAAAAATTATTTTACGAGTTTCGCCATTTAGGGTACATAGTATGGGTTTGACTCGTAGAAGCTGCTTTTCTGAATATTAATTTAATCCATCCTGGAGCATCAAATTAGCAACAAAATCGGGCGTTTGTATCATTTTGCTAGCTATATTCATATATTAAATACCCACATGGCTAGTGTAACTTAAGACTTATGCTTCATTAGTCACCGTTTCTCGGAAACGGCTGGAGCAACAAAATCGTTTTTGATGGTAGAAATTAACAACAAAATACTCCGCAAATGCATTTGACAAAATATTTAGTTTTAAGAATTTCGCCATTTAGGTGTACTTAGGGTCGGTTCGACACGTAGGGGTAGCTTTTCGGAACATTATTTTGTTCCAGCTTTGAGAAACAAATTAGTAACAAAATCACGCGTTTGTTTTATTTTGGTAGCTATTTTTGTTTTTTAAATACCCACATTGCTAATGTAGCTTAAAGTCATAAACTACATTAGCCACTGTTTGTCGGAAACGCCTTAAGCATCAAAATTGTAATTGACGTCACAAATTAGTAACGAAATCACGCGTTTGTTTCATTTAGACAGTTATTTTTATTTGTTAAATACCCAAATGGCTAATGTAGCTTAAGTCTTAAGCTCGACCATTTCTCGGAAACACCTGAAGCAACAAAATCATTCTCAATGTAGGGGATGGGAAAATTAGCAAATGAAAAATGTTCTAATATGCAGATATGACTTTCTCGTGCGAAGCCGCGGCTAGTCCGCTACTAACAGATATTAATAACTTAATTAAAATAATTGAAATAGATATTAAATATGTCTTAGTTATAGTGTTTAAATGTAAACACTTATAAAGTATTGTAGGTAGAAAGTGTTCTATTCAAAATGTATCAGTAGCAAAATGTTCGTGAAATTTCAAGTGGATGAAAAAATGTAAAATAACAAACAACGGTACGTAGGACAATGTAGGAATCTACAATTTTCTAGTCATCAAGCCATGCTCAATCCCACAAAATCGACTGCGAATAGAAAATGAATTTCCAATAAAATTCGCCTGATTGAAGAGTTCATTTTTCATCCAGGACGAATGGTTTTTCTCGTTTCCTCATTGACAGAGGTAACATGAAAATGAAATGAAGCTTTGCATCCTAATGAACGGTATTGGAATATTTCCAGCCTGGCAAGTATATATCTGTCGCATCTGGCAAAACGCCCGATGTAGATAAAAAGTTGTTCATATAGGTTTGCCATACTGCGTTCTCCTTAAAACAATAAAAGATCCAACACGAACTCTTTTCCAATGTCTGAGTGTCTCTCGGAAAATATCGGAAGTTTGCTACACTTGTTTCCTCGTTTTTCCACTCGGAAAGAATTTTTTTTCGTTTTCTATCCCTTATTGCCTTCCATACAAGTTCTTTCCGCAAGTTGACTTGAAAGAAAACTAGTCTTTGGGGTATTAAAGTGGCTGGTTAACAGTGTGCTTCATTGTATGAAAAATTGGAAGAAATACAAATAGGCAATACTTGTTAATGGATATTGATTTTAGTACATGATTTAAATATTTATTGTTGGGAAAATTTCAATGAGTAAATGGTTAACTCTCTGAGAAAAATTGTGCAAATTTGAATAGCTGCTTAGAGCTTTCTAATTTAAAACACCAAGTGAGAATATTGCGGTAATAGTTTACTGCCGTGGTATACTGGCGATATGAGTGATGCATTTCTTGGCGTTAGTTCTAAATGTTATTTGGGACATATTCTTGATTACTTTTATGTGTTCTTGGGAAATAACACCACAATAGAAACAAAAATCTATGTATTCAAGGGAAAACCAAACGTTTCCAGATTTTTCTGACCTCGTTTTAAATGGCTTTAAATATGTATTGAAAATGTAAAATGAAAAATGAAAGTTTGATATATGACATTTAAGTTGACATAAAAAAAAAATGTTGTTTCTAGATATACAGGTAGCACATAAAATTCTATAGAACATGTATTACAGTTAAACAGCTTTCAAGTTGGAAGAACTTCAAAGGGTTGTCTTTAGAATTTATAAGTGGCGTTCCTAGGTACGACTTTGATATAAAAATGTGATCAAAGAATTCTTTTATTTCAGTGTTCCCAATAACGTCGTAAGGGAAAACCTAGGAAAAACCTTATGAACTATTCCGATACTGGGTTTTTCAAAAGTAGATGACTATTACCAATTCTTTCCATATTACTCCCAAAACAATTCCAAAATTTGATATCGTAAGTGCTATAGAATCAACCACCTATAAACTAAATTCCAGTGATGCTCAAGAATATAGAAAAAGAGCAAAAATTGAACTCGAAAACCTATAGATATTAAAAATAACCTTTCTAACAATGAATGATGTGCAATAACAAATTTAAAAAGTGACAATTCGATAAAAAATTTACTTGCTGACAAAAGAAATGCAAGAGTAATGTTAAATAAACCTGATTACGATGTCAAAATTCAAAACATAATAAACCAATGACCATACACTAAAATTATCCGTTTAATGAACTTTAAAAATTTCTTTTTAACATTATTTCTCCTCTTAGAGGAAGTACTCTTTCTCATCTAAAAACAGTGGAAATTTCTTGGAAAAACTGTCTCATATAAAATACAAAAATAACCTTACAATAGCAAGTTTTGATATAGTAAATTTTACAATAATGTTCCTGTTTCCAAAACACTTAAAAACTTAGAGCAACTACTAGAACGGGACTCTTCATTAACTCCACGAATTCAGTTATCAAATGGAACAACTAACATATTGCACCAAAACTATATACTTTCAATTAAACGATGACTTTTACCAAGAAGATTTTGGCAAGGGCAGCGGTTCTTGTATCTCACCGGCGTTAAATAACATATTTATGGAAAAATTTGAACAAGTAATTTCATCAAAAGAAAATAAACCTTTAGTTTGGTGAGAAGGGGTAGCGACACTTGGTCACGTCCCCCACTTGAGAACCAAGATGATAGTCATGTGTAACACTGTGCCGTGCCGCACTTTCGTGCCAACACTTTCCCATGTGTCATGTGTGCTGACACTGCACCAATAACACAGCACAGCACACAGCACTTTTCGACACTTTGTGTTATGTCGGTTATAAGTTGTGGCTAAGCTGTGTGTGTTTGCTTATCAGAAAGGATGTGTCGAATGTCCGCCGCTCAGATGGAGCTAGACAAGGGACGGGAGACGATAGGTAAGAGATAAAATACATCGGGAGCAAGCGTTAGAAGTGTGCCGCCTGTTTTTAGGTAGTATCGTGTGCATTCTCTTTATTCGTTAAATGATTTATTCACGATTTTTGAATGAATTGCATTTTTAGGGTGACTAATTGTGTGGCATACAAGTATAAACGTAATACTTAGAAATTACATTTCACTGGAAAGTCTAGAATTGGTGCTCAAACGCCACACTTCTGCTAGCAGCATTACGCGTCCTTTCTGTTGCCTTGCCTAAGAAATAGAGTGTAAGCAGTAACACAGTTTAACGATATATACATTGGTAATTTGTATTACGAATTTGCTTTTGCCTAAAAAGTATACTCTTGTTCTGCACTGTTTAAATTAGATTTTTTCAGATTAATCACCATAGCTCGATATTTAATTTTTTGGATATGATATAACAAATTATAACGAAGGGTTGTCCAGAAAAATTTTTTTTCCAATTTATTCAGTTAACCTAAACGCCAACATTAGACAACAACAAAGCTATGTAAAAAAAGTTAAATAAAACTTCAATAGTAAATATCATACCATCAACTTAAAAAGAATCTTTCTTCTTAAATAAACTGAAAAGTTCAGTCATTCAATGAACATAAACGGCACAATTAGACAACAACAAAATTATTTAAACAAAAAATATTCATAAATAAATCTTCAATAATACATATCACACCATCAACATAAAATAGATTCTTCTTAAATAAATTGAAAAATTAATTATTACGTAAATTATAATTTAAAAATATTATTCAAAATGTATTATTGTAGTTGTATTTATTTGTTTATTATGTTATTCTGAAATAATCTGTTCATAATATTAACAATTAAACAATGTAAACAAGCATTTATTTCCTGATTATGTATACTGTGCATGATATTAAGAATAAAATTGAGTTAAACGTAAAAAGAGCTATCAACTCATTTACTGTGCCATACGCAAAAATGTGCGGCTTCGGCTATATGACACAATCGTGTCGGGAGTGTCGACACACTATACCGTGCGTGTGTTATATCGTTATATGAATGAAGTATGCTGTTCTTAATAATGATAATCAGAAAGCAAGAGCAAGGAAGAAGTGTTAAGATCGAGTAGGACATGTTATTATGACACAAGAAATAACAATTTATATTGTAATGTAGAATATCTCATTGTACAGAAAATAAGTTTAAAGATAATTAATGAATCTAAACGCTAACATAATACCACAACGAAGGTATTTAAATAAACAATCTTAAAAAATAAAACAAAAATAAACCTTAGTGTATATTTTGACAAAATTGAAAACAAATTGTAATTCAAAAATATTTTGTAGGCTTTAATAAATTTTAAACCCTCCCTTGTTTTTTTCACATTAACTAGGTATTTACCGGCGTTCAGGATTTTATTAGTAATAAAACAATAAATGCATTTAACAACCTATTCACTAAAATTTAAACGAATTGGAAGTATGACATATAAAAAGACTAAATTCCATCCACTCTTGTGTTGTAAAATTAAATATTCACTGGATGTAAGTAAGGCTTAGATAAACGGTAATTAAAGTATTCGTAAATGAGGTTCCCTGTAGACCTGCATTTAATGTATTTAAAACTAGACTTTTGGTAAACTAGAATATAATTTATTGTAGATGTTTTTGTTTGTTTCATTTGTATATAAGGCTCAAAATAGGGCGAATGTACGGATATTTTTTGTTAACGACGTTAACGTATAATGTGCCTAGAAAACAAATAAGAATAATAAAGCTGGTTTATAGTGATCAACTGTCAACTCTTTTATTGTGCTATATGACACAATTGTGTCGTAACACTGTGTTGACTCACTGTGTCGTGCGTGTGTTAAGGTGTCAACACTCTAAAATCTGAAGTGTTACCCATCACTACAAGATGACACCGCCCAGGCTTATCCGGACGTGCCATGTTACGTGATCGCCTGGGGGTCAATGACCTTGGATGACAGGGACTTTGACACGGATTATGGCATGCAACGTTGGTATGGGGCGTTGACGTATGGCATAGAACGATGGTACGGAACGTTGGTATGGAGCGTTGACTTATGGCATAGAAAGATGGCAGGAAATATTGGTATGGGGTGTTGACGTATGGCATAGAGCGATGGCACGGAACACTAACAGGTAGGCCATAGAGTTGGGTCAGTAGTACGGAACACGGTTGACAGCTGACGTACTACAGGCGGGTTGTGACGTAGGAGATAAGCAGTTGCCGCCTTGAAGCGCTCTCATTGGTTAATTACCATATGCTCACCCATGCCAAGCTCGCATTTCTCAATAGCCACCTCGTGACCTGTTCAACCACGCTAAATTTCAATGATATACAAAATAATTTATATATTTATATTACAAAAAAAATCCTCGCAGTCATAGGGAATCGAACCCCGGCCGTATGCCTCCTACGTAAGCACTTAACATATGTGCCAACAAGACCACTGCATATCAAGATACTAAAAGTTGATAGAATTTTGAATAAAAACCCGTTTAAGACGCGTAAAAATAATACCAGTCACCGGCAACGGTAGAGATAGCGGTTGGGTGGAGACACGACGACGACGACCTTGTCAAAAATTCGCAGATCGACGACAACTCCGATAGCTGACTAAACGTACCAGTTCGATCCCTCTGTTGGCGAGCGGGCAAAGGTCAAAACTTCTTGCGTGTAGAAGACTACACAGCAACGACAGGTAGCAAAACCCCGCTGTTAGTAAGTGGACAAAGGTCAAAACAGCATGAGTGTAGAAGACTGTCACAGCCGTGCTCGGTAGCGATACGTAATAAACAATGTACGTTATGGCATCGACGGATGGCGTTCCATGTACGTTCAAATATATATATATATATATGTTATATAAGTTTATAACATGAACTTTGGGTGAACTTATGTAGCAACTGTATTTCATCGTTCCCAGCTGACTCAGCGAACACGTGCAGTGTCAGATTACAGCCACGCCGAGCATCCGTGGGAATCGCCGTCTCGACAGTGCCGATTCAGCATTCATTAGGTTATATATTGTAAAATCTCTCTTGTTTGTTATTCATTATTACTCAGTCTGTTGTTAGTTATTATTGTCATTATTTCAATTTTGTATTTTGTATTTTAAAAAGTTATTATTTTGTTAAAGTTAATAAAAATCTTTTTTAAAAAGTTTAATTTGAGAAGTGTGATATAACAAATTGGCGCAGTCAGTAGGATCCGTCAACGTTACTAGAACACGAGCTTACTTCTAACTGGTAGCGGCGGATTCCTATCCCTCAACGGAGCAAAGAACCTGGAAGAAGTCCCAACTGCGATAACAAGGAGAACACGGATCTTCCAATGTTCCTGTTGATGTGAGTAATAGTGAATCGTCTAACGTTTAAGTTTATTAATAATTGATTTTAATATTTGATTGATTTGATATTTTGATTATTTGATATTTTTTTATTCAGTGAATTGAATCACTGATTTACTATTTGATTGCATTAATATTTTATGATTTATGATTTTATTAATACCATTCTATCATCCAAATAACTTTGGTATTTCCCCATTTACAAATTTATTGATTTTTACACCATTTATTTTATTGATACCATTTTTTCTATCCCATTTTATTATTTTGATTTAAACCTTTTTCGTTTTGAATTCTATTAAATCAAAATGGCACAAGCACCAAACAACACTGTTGCCGAAGAAACTGAAAAATATAGGTTGTCGGAAATATTTTCAATAATTCCGGAGTTTGAAGGCGACCAAATTTCTTTGGCTACATTTATACATGCGTGCAATTGCGCGTATAACATGTCTAATACCGAACAAAAATATTTGTTGGTAATTCACATCAAAAATAAATTAAAGGGAAAAGCGGCGCAGTTAATTAACTCTAGGAACCCCGCGTCGTACCTCGAAATAAAGCAGCTTTTAACACTACACTTTGGAGACTCTAGGGATCTGTCTTCTTTAATTCACGATCTCCAACGTTTGAAACAACTATCAAACGAGTCCCCCTTGACATTCTATAACAGACTTCAGGTTTTGAGTGCGAAAATGCACTCTTGTATCCAAAAAGCCCCTAGTCTAAGCAACGAGCAGAAAGATGCTCAAACCACTCTTGTTGACACAATGGTCCTAAACACCCTACTTACCGGTTTAGAACCTCGATTAGGCCAAATTATCCGTGCCAGTAATCCGAAGGATCTTCTAGAGGCACATTCACGAATAAGAAGAGAACTTCAATTATCCTATTTTGAGGAACAAAAAGTAAATAAATCCGTTCCACCTAAGCCATCTTTTCAGGCTAGAAAACCAAATCCACCTCCTAAATGTTTAAATTGTGGGCGATTAGGCCACATTGCTGCGGACTGTCGGTTAAGATTTCAAAATAACCCTCAGCCTTTTAACCAAAATAATAGACCAAATTTCATTGGGCCGAATCAATCATCGAGGCCAAATCCTGTCAACAATAACACAAACCATCAAGGTCAACAATTTAGACCTAATAACTTTCAAAGACCTCCTTTCAAACCGAACAACTTTCGACCGTCTGTAATACAGACAAACCCAAATTTCCGTCCTCAAAGGACCCACCATTTTAATCACCATCAAAATGGCAACTATCACGAATATTATGCAGACGAGTATGATGATTATACTGATAATAATCAGCAGCATTTCGATGATAACACCCAAAACTATGAAAGCTATGGGTTTGAACAAACGGTAGACAATACCCCTGTCGTACCTTTCAGCCCTAACGAATACCAGGATTTTCTAGCGCTTCCGAGCCTAGATCAACCCCCAGATACGACAACTACCCTCTCAGAAGTCCAAACTCAAATACAGAACTTGAATTTGGAAGACTTCAATCCCGATCTGAACTTCCCAGAACAAACATTTCTTTAAGTCCCCTTCTGACAGTAAATTCCAAGAACCTTTATAATATCAACGACGCTTCTGGAAAATTTAAACTCCTAATTGATACAGGAGCTGGTATCTCCATTTTCAAAGAAAACACTGTCAAAAACTTCTCACAACGATCTCCCGAAAGAGTAACAATTCAAGGCATTACTCATGAGAAAATCCCGATCTCACAATCCACCCTCATTCCTTTCGCTCTAGGCGATCCACACAAGGTTTTTATCTACGATCTAGATATTGAGTTCGATGGGATATTAGGTCTTGATTTTCTTGAACATTATGAATGTATTGTCGACCTAAAATCCAAACAATTAATTACTAACTTTAAAACTATTCCCCTACATAAAGTACCCGATCACGACCAATCAAATAAACAACCAACAGACACCCCCAGTACTAACGCACAACCTCATACGCATAACAATCACATAACAATCCAGGCACGTACCGAACAAATTTTCAAACTAAAATGTGAACTTAGAAATACTGACGCAGTTTTACCGACACAAGTAATTGACAAAGTACGACTTCCCAACGCTGTTGTACGCGTTGATTCAAAGGGAGAATTTCTGACCTCAATAATAAACGCGAACGCGATGCCTAAAACTGTTAATTTTTCCGATCTTCACTTAGAACCCCTTGACCAAACACACCCCCTTTTAAATATGAATACACACGATTACTCTGAACCTATAAACTTGGACAGAAACTTAACTATCAGGGAACAAATTCGTACAGAACACCTTAATGACGAAGAGCGAGAACTTATCACGAACCTCTGTTTAGAATTCGAAGATATTTTCTATCTTGAAGGCGATGTTTTGTCTTTTACCAACGCAGTAAAACATTCAATTGACACCAATAATGCCAAGCCCGTTTACACAAAATCTTACAGATATCCTCAAGTCCATAAGGAGGAAGTGAAAACCCAAATTTCCAAAATACTTGATCAAGGCATTATCAGGCACTCTTCTTCTCCTTGGTCCTCCCCCGTATGGGTCGTCCCTAAGAAACTCGATGCTTCTGGTAAGCAAAAGTGGCGAGTTGTTATCGACTATAGGAAGTTAAACGAACTAACTGTAGACGATAAATATCCTCTGCCCAACATTTCTGATCTCCTCGATCAACTTGGTAAGTGTCAATACTTTTCGACACTGGATCTCGCTTCCGGGTTCCACCAGTTGGAAATCCTTGAGGAAGACATTCCCAAGACCGGTTTCTCTGTTGACAATGGCCATTACGAATTCGTTCGTATGCCATTTGGTTTGAAAAATGCACCTTCTACTTTTCAGAGGGTCATGGACAACATTCTTCTGGGCATCCAGAATGAACGTTGCCTTGTTTACATGGATGACATTATCGTTTACTCACCAACCATCCATGAGCACATGTCCCGTTTGACAGAAGTCTTTAAGCGTCTTAGACAGTCAAACTTGAAAATTCAACCTGACAAGTGTGAGTTTCTCCGCAAGGAAGTTGCTTACCTAGGTCATCTGATCACCCAAGAAGGAGTAAAACCAAACCCTTCAAAGGTTGAATGCATTCAGAATTTCCCTCAACCCCAAACTCCTAAAGATGTTAAATCTTTTCTTGGTCTCGCCGGATATTACCGACGTTTTATTCCCAATTTCGCCAAGATCTCAAAGCCCCTAACGAAACTCCTGCAGAAAGACGTCAAATTCATCTTCGACGCAGATTGCAAGTCTTCCTTCAACGAACTGAAGCAAGCCCTTGTATCTGACCCTATCTTGATCTACCCAAATTTTGAAGAACCATTCCTGCTCACTACTGATGCTAGTGCTTTTGCAATTGGAGCGGTTCTCTCACAAGGCCCCGTAGGAAAAGATCTTCCTATAGCATATGCTTCCCGTACACTCTGCGGTGCAGAAACTCGATATTCCACTATCGAACGGGAACTGCTAGCCATTGTTTGGGCGGTCAAGCACTACAGACCGTATCTTTTTGGGAGAAAGTTTACACTCCTGTGTGATCACCGTCCGCTTACTTGGCTCTTTTCGATCAAAGACCCTGGCAGTCGTCTAGCCAGATGGCGCCTCAAACTAGAGGAGTATAACTATAAAATCGAATACAAGCCTGGCAAGGTAAACTTGAACGCAGACGATCTTTCCCGTATCAAAATTAATCACTTCAAACAATGCACCGACTTTCTTTCAAAGATAAAAATTTTCGCAAATAACGAAACCGACCCAAAACAACCCGATTCAGGTACTAGTCACGATAACTCCGACGACTCCGACAACGATCAAGAACGCGATGATCATGACGAACGCATGACAACAGAATTTAATCGATTTGTTCAATTGTATAAAACTGAGTCGATAATCGACTATTCAAAAATAGAAATTTCTAACGCCCAACTTCTAGACAAATCTCACAAACGAATAGTCACTTTCTTCTGGCAAAATAAACTCAATGACTTGCATGACAAAATCATCGAAGATATTTTCGAAGAAGACCCAAACTTCACTACTGACACTCTAAACATTCTAGCCAGCAAAACTGTAAGGCATAGAAAATATTTAATTGTCCCTTTACCCTTTGATCCTGGAACAGTTGTTGCACATCTTTTCAACATTCTCTATAACAACCAAGACCAGTTCGACGAATCCGAAACTTTTTGTATTGAAAACAACGTAGAACTACCGATTCTAGAAACACTATCCTTTATACTTGCAGACAAAGACGTAAAACTTAAAATTTGTCAAAATATTGTGACAACCCCTTCTCAAGACGAGATTCCCATTATACTGCAGCAGTACCACTGCGGCAAAAATAACCTTCATCGTGGAATTAACGAGACCATCCGACGCATAAAAGAAAAGTATAATTGGACTGGACTAATCAAAAGTGTAGAGCAATTTATTAAGTCCTGCGAAACTTGCCAAAAGGTAAAGTTCTGTAGAAAAAACTTAAGTGCTCCTTTTGTCATAACTGAAACACCAAAAACGCCCTTCGAACGTATCAACATTGATATTTTCGAATATCCAACCAGAAACTACGCACTGACTATTAGGGATGAACTCACCAAATTTACTCAGGCCTACCCAATTGGTGACAAAACAGCTAAAACTGTAGTAAACACCCTCCTAATATTCTTCCAACATTACGGTACACCCCTTCGCATCCATTGTGATTATGGACGTGAATTTGATAACACTCTCATAAGGGACCTGTGCGAACTATATGACATAAAACTATCCTTTTCAAGTGTCCACCATCCTGAATCAAATGGCTCTATCGAAAGGTTTCACGCGACTTTAGCGGAAATGATAAGGGCAAATACAGCTGAACATCCTGACGAACACCCATTCAACGTCCTCCCCTACGCAGTTATCTGCTACAACAACACTAAAAACAAGACCACTGGTTTCACGCCCTACGAACTCATCTTTGGGCACACTTCTAGTAGACCCCCCGAAACAATATACGATCAGGAAAAACTCATTTCCAAATATGTTAGGGACCTTAACAACAGAATGAACTACTATTATAGACTTGCCCGCGCTAAAACCGACCAACAAAAACAAAAATCTAAAGTTAGATTTGACAAACATGTTTCCACTAACCAACCAGAATACAAAGTAGGCGACAAAGTTTACGTGAAAGAATCTCAGATTAAAAGCAAATCTGAAAACAAATTCAATGGACCTTTTGAAATCACCGCGATTAGAAAAAACTCTGCCACAGTTATAAACTTACAGACTAACCAAATCAGTAAAATTAACTTTGACAGACTAAAACCATATTTTGAATGAATCCCTTCTTTTCAGATTCTGTGGACTGTTTTCAGTCGTGAACCTCCAACAATACTCTCTTACACCCGTTAACAATACAATAGGGGTTTTCTTCCATGAAGAAGGCACACTCAAAATTTCAAACGACAAATGGTCACTTCTTGTCTTCAAAGACCTCAGCCCTTTTGGAGGTGCTATTTCAAATAACGACGCCATACTAAACCGAATTTTAGAGACAATCAACGAAAACACAACTAATACGAAATCATTTAAACCAAAAATACAAACACATGTTAGCCTCTTGAAACAAATTTCTAAATCCGTTAACTCTAAATATACAGACATCTTCGCTGACACTCAAACTTACCCTACTAACAGAAGAAAACGCGGACTTATTAACGGACTGGGATCAGTTTGGAAAGCTATTTCAGGAAACTTAGACGCAACAGATGGTGAATACATAAATGACTGTATAACTAAAATTACTAAAGACCAACACCAAATTCAGGACTTAGTAAAGAAACAAATATCTGTAACAACCTCAGTCATTACAAGCCTCAACAAAACTTTACAAAAATTTCAATCCGAGGAGAAATTATTCTCGAATAACATTGAAAAAATAAGGCAGTCAATTTTATACATTTCAAATGATCTTGATTTTCATGAATTTCAAATCAATATCTTGGATCTGTGTGAAAGCCTAATGAAGAGTTACATATTTATCGAAAACACTCTCGATGATGTTTTAACTGCAGTCTCTTTCGCCCGCTTAAAAATTTTACATAGTTCGATCATAACCCCAGTAGATTTGGTCGATTCCCTTCAAAAGATTTCTCAGTCACTACACGAAAATAATTTACCACTTCCTATTTACAGTTCAAATGTTGCTCAGTACATTGATTTGATAGAACTGGAAGCTTGTCAAATCAACACCAAAATCATTTTTGTTCTCAAAATTCCTTTAGTCGATCCTGAGATTTACACCCTTTACCACCTTTATCCGATCCCAATTTTGGATGATCGAACAGGGTTTCATCATATACTTTCAATAAAAACAAAATTTATCGCGAGAGATGACGATTCGTTATTATACACATCCTTCGAAGACCTGGGTGACTGCAAGCCTTTAACTAAACATCATAAGATTTGTTCCAAAGCTATATCACATCCAATAGACAAAGATGCCATCTGCGAAGGTCAGCTTCTCAGACAGCCAGCCACATTCCCAGCAACCTGCAAAACTTCTATATTCTATGCGGAAGAATATAACATACAAGAGATCGACATAAACCTCTGGTTGATCTCAATTTCCAGACCACTACCTATAGCCATCAAATGTAAGGGACAAGATGTCGTAACGCAGACCATCACGACAAATTCGCTGTTGCAAATCAAGTCCGATTGCAATGCCTTTATTGACAACATCAGGGTACATGCTACGAGAACTTCAAAGAACATCCAGAACATCACCTTCAGAAATCATCCAGTGAACATCCCGTATAGCTGCTGTGACGGCATGCCAGCCGCAAATCAACTTCCCAAATTAAAACCCCTACAATTGCAGGATTTAGATGTAACAGATCTAAATGTTGCCAACCATAATCAACCACCATTGGAGAAGCATACATCATGGCTCACAATTACCACAATCACATTAACAGTAATTGTGATTATGTTCCTTTGTATCAAACCAATCAAGAGAAGGTTCAGGAAAACCACTAAGTCCAGCCTCGATGCCGAGTCAGCTCCACTTCCAGGCCCATCAAAGCCTAAGTCCACGGGAAAGCTGCACAGCCTCCTAGATCCAGCCCAATGTATGGAACTTCAGAACTTCCCCTAAAAGTTGATGATATACCATCAACTTTTTTATATGGATGGGAGTTGTTATATAAGTTTATAACATGAACTTTGGGTGAACTTATGTAGCAACTGTATTTCATCGTTCCCAGCTGACTCAGCGAACACGTGCAGTGTCAGATTACAGCCACGCCGAGCATCCGTGGGAATCGCCGTCTCGACAGTGCCGATTCAGCATTCATTAGGTTATATATTGTAAAATCTCTCTTGTTTGTTATTCATTATTACTCAGTCTGTTGTTAGTTATTATTGTCATTATTTCAATTTTGTATTTTGTATTTTAAAAAGTTATTATTTTGTTAAAGTTAATAAAAATCTTTTTTAAAAAGTTTAATTTGAGAAGTGTGATATAACATATATATTGTTATGGATTTAAAATAGCCATAAACAAAATAAAAGAAAATATATCAAATAGAGTCAGACAGAATGTAGACAAAAAGAATGTCTACATAGCAAATATCTTGGTTGCATAACCATCAGGGGGATTTAAAATGAATAAAGGAAAAATTTTTATTAATAATAAAGCAAATTTTCTTGAAATATATGCTAAGGGTTGAAACGAATCAACTAAGAGTCAGATGTTAAGATAAAAAAAAGGCCTAATAAAATCATTTAGTGAATGAAGGGTCAGCACAACTTTTATATTTCAATTTCGAAAACAAGCCATTCCAACGAGACAGGAAAAAGGAGAAATAATTGTAAATAAACTATCTGGACTTTGAGAAAGGAAAAAAATGTATAATATAGGAAATAGTTAAGATAATTTTAATAATAATAAAATTTGTAAATACTCACAAGTAGTCCAAAAAGGTAATTTAAAATGGCGATGAATCATCATATAACGAAAAGGAATATCTTGAGATATATCTTCAAAAATAATAATGTAAGTTGTGAGGAAAACAGTAAAATCCATGCTAGAAACCTAAAACAACATTAATTGGTAAAAATACATGCAATTGCAACAGTATAAAATAAATTATTAAGCAAAGCATCATAGAAACAACTAACAGAGAAAACTAAAATGTAAAGAACTTTCAAATTAATGGATAGAAATATAAGAAAATTGTTCAATAAACATTAGAAATGATCAATTAGAGAATTTTATAACTCAAATTTCAATTAGTCAAAATTTTGCGGAAAATTTGTGTAGAGGGTAGGAAAAGATGAACCTTGAAAAAGTTATGATCAATAAAAAGCAAACAATGAATTTAATTGAAATTTGACAAGAGTAAAAAAGTTCTTAAAATAAAATAAACTATAAGAAAAACAACAATTAATAAGCATAAAAGAAAATTTTTCTTTCTTATGGAGTTTCCCATGGGCTAAGTTAGCGTGGGTTACGGTGCAGACAGAATTCGTTAAACGCAAAAAACAAATGAATACTCCCCAAAACAATTGAAAAACTCAGCCAAACAGGATTCTGGGCAAGATTAAACGCAATTCGCAGGCATTTGTTTTTAAAAGACTATAAAAGCTTACGTTTGGATAGCAGCGGTCTCTTTTTCGTATCTTTCGTCTCCGAGTTTAGAATAGTAGCGGTCTCTTTCGTCTCCGATTTTTGCATAGAAGCAGTCTCTGTAGTCATGATTTTTTATTATAATTAATCTCAGAGCATGTGATGTATTGTTTTCGTAACAATAACCTAAAAACTTGTTAATAAAGGTTACGTGGTGAAAATTGATTAGACATATTGTCAAAACAATTCCAATGACATTTCGGTTGGTAGTGTCTAAAGATTTTTAGGACGGTAAATAAAAGTGTAGTGCCTAGTTGTCCGATGAACATGACAATTAAGTGGGAATTTCAAATAAACATTGGTACTGATCAACAAAAATGGTAGTTGTTGATAAATAATAATTAAGAAAATTTTGGTAAATTAGAATTTAATTTAATTGACATGTATAAAGAATTAAACAAGATGGATGAACATGTAAAAGTGGAATGGGAACCAATAAAAATAAAAATGTGTTTATAAAATAAAAGTTTTGAATGGACAATAAACAGATTTGGAACTTTTGGAACATTAATCACAACCAGGAGTAAAAAGGTTAGTGCAACAATAATTGTTTGAAATTGTAAATAAAGTGAACATTGAGTTATTTATTTGTATATTAGATAAGGATATTATAATAACAAATTGTAGATTTTAAATGATAGCATGAAAGAGAAATTTCTCATAAAATAAAAATTTAGTAGGTAGGTAAGATTTCATTTGTTTATTTATTAATTGTTGGGTTAAATTATTTATATAATGTTAATAAAGGATGTTGTTGAAATTTGAAATGGAAAGTTGTGTTGAATTTATTACAAGCCAAGAATAATATTGAACATTAATTACATCTAGATTCTTTTCAATAAAAATAAAATTTTAAATTAAATTCAGAAAAAGTTAAAAAAGTTAAAGAGGTTTGAATTAATAAAAATGAGTAATAGTGTTGAACAAATGAAAGAACACAGAAGCAGAGCAGTTATAAGGAAAATAAAAATGTAAGTATTAAGTTTAAATATTAGAACCTGTTGAACCACTTTGAGATAGGAGTATGCATGCTATATGTAAAAATTAAAACCCTGAGAAGTTAAATTAATCAAATAAAGTTTATTAAATAATAAATTAATATATTAAATAATAATACAAAATAAAGGTTAATAATTATAAATATAATAAACCTGGTGCTAAGTGTAAATGAGCAAGAATTATAAATAAAATTAATAATTAACACAATTACTCACAATAATATATATATATATATATATATATATATATATATATATATATATGTTATATGCAAAATATATCAGCACTTAGTCGAGAAGTCAACGGAATTTAAAGCGTACGTGACTTCTCAGGGATATCAAATTTCATCTTGAATTATATGCAAACAACTTCCCGGAAACCTACACGAGTCCGTTTACCCAGTAAAAACGCTGACTTGCATCAGCACTTTTGTTAATGTTATAAAAGCAACTGGAAACGTTCTCGTGTTGTCATTCAAATAATATCATTTATAGCATTAAGTCATTCAAGTACTTTAACTATTTTAATTGTTCACTTTTAATAATGTATGTTTCTAAATAAATAATTTTTTTTTAAAAGTGAATTGAATCAAAGTGATATATATATATATATATATATATATATATATATAAAGATACAGTGTGTGCTCATAATGGCAGGTTGTTTATGAAATGTTTGAAAATAAATTCGGGATAATAGATGCAGGATAATAGATGTGGGAATTCGGGGAGTTGATGTGCTGGATACGGGAATAAAATAATTTATATATATATATATATATATATAGGATTGTTGTCGGTGTTAATTGCATTTTATATATTTGTACTGGAAATTTAACAATTTTAGAATAAAGCATCAAGGAGAAGACGATCGTAGTTTCTTGTCAACAATTGACGAATGCAGTTCGGTAAAAATACCTTTACTTAAATCAAGCTTGGTACTATTCAAATTAATTTTGGAACCTAATGGAACCAAGGGTATGGGTGTTTGTTGAGTAAACGATGGGCAGCTAATGCGTCAGGAACGAGTAAACGATGGGCAGCTAGTTGTGAATAGTTCAAGATGAAGCTGTTAATTTCAGACGGCACTGAAGGTGGCACTGATTGTATTTCAGCAGCATCAACAACATGTGAGGAGACACCACCACCATCATCCACATCGAACAGCTCGATTGCTACCCAGGATGATGATAACCTAGAGTTTGACATTCAACAGGAGCTACACAAGTACGGTATGGCATCGATGGATGGCGTTCCATGTACGTTCAAAATTATTATATACAGGGTGTGTTCATAATGGCAGATTGTTACTGAAATTTTGTATATATATATATGTCGGGTTTTAATCCACGAGGGAATGTCGGGTTTGATCCAAAAGGGAACAAATGTGGGCTAAACATTTATTCGACAAACAATAATCACACTAAACTGACCGAAGGCACCATAATGATCCACCACTGGAGTTTCAAACTATACGAACAATAGATAATGTTGATGATGAATTTATCTTGGGTGCCACCTAACATAAGTTCGATCGGCGTAGCGATATGATATTATTAATCTAAATTGGTACGCAAGGTATTCTACTCGGAACCGCGGCAAAATCCCGATTACGCGATAGCCCTCTACGATCTTACCTCGCTCGAGGTTCAAACAGAACTGACTTCGTTATTCTCGATATGATTCTCATCAAAAACATCGTGTATAACACCTGATTCATAGACTATCATGTAATCAACAGCTCGCCGGGTGATTATTTATTTATGAATCACCCCGGTCCCTAGCTGGCAAATTTGTAATATAATATAAAAATCGTAAACAAACGTACGAAAGCACAAATATCCTGTTTCCTATAATACAAACTATATAGTCTTTAGACCTTCGCCACTTGAGAAACCAACTATTTCGTTATCTCCGACATATATATATATATATATATAGCTGGATTCAGCAGGCTGTTGTAGTTGAATGACAGGAAAATTATATATATTTCCATACATAATATAGGTAAAAATAATTCGCTGTTCGTTGATTAGTCACATTACATGTGTATTACCATTGGTAATAAGCTAAAGTCAAACTAGTGAGGGTGTGCGAAGAGTAGGGATAACCGTATAAAACAGTGAAATTTTCCACGCAGGATTTCAGTTTTGTGCAATAGTGAAAATGGAAGCAGGTCAAGGTTATTTTACCGACTTTAGTTCCGGTAGAAGTGTAAACTTTTCACCCAGTGTTCAGGGTAATAGCAACAACAGCAGCAGTAGTGACACTTTTGACCTTGGATTCAAACCGTGATTCAAACTTGGACCGTGTCCTACAAATGTACGAGAATGCAAGCTAATAAGGAAAAGTACTACCTATTACAATTGAGGTTTCCCTTGTTGGATTTCCCATGCTGTGAGATCCAGTGTGCACTCAGCTCCGCAAGATCCTCCTCGCCGGTGTTGCACTGCACAAAACAACAACAACTGAAGGCTCCCCAGTTAAAATTGTAATGTCTGCTGTGGAATGGGGAGATTTCGTTGTCCAATTGAACCGCCTGAGAAGAAACTTCTTCGAGAACACCTTAGCGTCATCAGCATCACCATCATCAATGGGGTTTACAGAACCGATATCATGTGGTGACTTTATGCATTTATCTACGAGTACAATATGAAGACGTGAAACAGATTATGCTTATGAAACATATATCGATATTATATCTAAACTATGCTGATGTTTGTTGTCTTTTAGCAGTCGATCTCATTATACTGGATAAACTAACATCTTTGAATAAACTGAATTTTTATAAGTTTTATCACGACTTGTTAGATGAGATTTCTACATGGACATGTTTGCTATGTAGGCTTCCTATTGAAAAAAATATAATAGCATGGTGCCTAGACGATACCTCACAATTATGTATTGCTTTAAAAGAGCACTTGTATTATTACAAAGACATTATATTACAAGATTTGAAAGTTAGAAAAATTAAATAAAAATTATATATATATATATATATATTGGGGTGTTTTAATTAATCAGTTGGGAATAGGGATAGAACCTCTGACGTCTCAACTGAAAACCTGTATATCTATTTACTTTCAATTACCACCTCTATCACCATCACCTCTACCATCTTGATAACATGAAGCTTCTCAAACACCTACATATAAAGCAGAAAGTGTTGTCAGGTCATTTCGTCTGCAGCAATCGATTAATGCGATTAGATAGGATTTATTCAAGAAGTTTGGTTGTAAGTAATACTTTCCATCCATAAGAAAATGATGAGGACACCAAATAAACTTTTTCACATGTTCATCTTTAATGTCTTCAAAAGGTAATAGAAGATAGTTTCGGACCACAAGTTCAGATACAAACATATGACACTTAAACCTGCATTCTAAAAATAATAATAAGCGAAATATTATATTACCAAAAGATTCCAGTCAGAAGAACTGTTTTTTCTTATTACCAACCATGTAATTTATTTGCCAAGTCGTTAATATATATATCGTCTCATCATGACAAAAACAAAGAGGATGATGACCTTGATATCAAGACTATATCACGAGTCAAAGATATACGTAATTAGAGATTCATTTCCGAACAGTATTTCGCCGATACCTGCTGACCTCGAGTTTAAGAAAATATCACTTGTCGTAGGCACTAATTGGGACATATTCCGGTACCAGTTTCTAATTTCTAATTATATCGTTTTCTAAACTGAGTTCTACCGTAATAAAACAGTGTCTTTACCTTAATAAATAAACACGTAAGTAAATACTCCTATTTTATTCGCTTTTGCAATCGCTTTTTTCGCTTTTAATTGCTAAATCACAGTTAATTCGTTTGGAAGGTATTCTAAGTCCAACTCTGTCCTTTGATTTGGCGCGACGATGTCTTGACAGAACGAACATCACGGGCTATTTTGATGTAACCTCCCTCCAAACTGGAAATATTAAGTTAATATAATTTTGTTGGGAAGAAGAAAACTGTCATTATTAAAATTTTATCTACGATTTAATTAGTAACATTTTGCTTTATTCTTTTATCGAAATTATCTTGTATTAGGTCCTGTATTGACCAACTATTGATTAATATTCCTGCTTTCGCGCTCAATAAAATTTGAAATTTTAACATGTCATTTCCTTTCCCCACTTTTATCATTGGACAAGTGGGATAAACGCTTGTCGAAGGAGATTTTTGTTTCCTCTGCTGTTTCGACCGCCAGGAAAGACGGTATGTAGGAGAATTTCGTTCCGAGTTAATTTTTTTAATGGGAAAATTATTTATCTTTATCGTGAAAATATCTGCTAGAATTTGCTAAATTTATCGTTTTTCCTTATTACCGTACCTTTGAATCTAATTAAGCAGATTCAGCTTATGGTTATAGTTTGATTTATCGAATGAATTTTTTTTATAGTTTTTTTATCGGCTATAGTGCATATTTTATCGTATCTATTAATAATTTTGGAAAGAGACTTTGGGTGAATCTGGTTTCATATTCATCTTAATATCGATATACCGCGTTTTCTTGCAACGCTAAATAGTTGGTGGCTTAACTGCGTAATTCATTAATTTTTTTGTAATTTTTGCTTTGCATCTGCGACGTAGCTGGCATCGATAAGCAATCGTTAGTTGCTAGAGTTTTCACACGTATCGTAATAAATGAATAAAGAAAAAGGGAACAATTATTGCTGGCCTCTTTTGCATTTTTAGGTATCGGTGAATCTGGAGAGTTTAATTGACAATATCTACCAAAATTCAGGAAAGGACAAATTGATCCACTAGACGAAATCTCATGTGAGGCAAAATTTAGTAGCTGACGAAGCTTCCCAACTGGGTTGGACTGCATCTAAGAATAATCATGTGAGTGGCTTAAAAATTTCTATTATTTTTATTTTTTTTGCATTTCGTTAAGTATTTCATATATATTTCTATTTTATTGAATTGGATTTATATACAGATATACCAGTAAATATATTATTTTTTTGAAGTCACTCGCTGGTCTTTCAGTATTCATTTGCCCAAATTTGGTTGCTTGTCTGCTTTGTTAAATATGTTGTTAGATAAATCACATTTAAATTTTTAATTTCCTTTCTCTGAGTTTGCGGTAGAGAGCCAAGCATGTTCTGAGTTAAAGCATTTAGCTACGCCTAGTTTTCTTTATTTTAATTTTTAACTTGGAGAGATGTTTATGACCAGATTTCACATCTGATTTTTTATTATATTTATGAATATAGATGCAATAATCATTTTTATCGTTTATTACCTTATCATTTTTAAAGTACCGTACATTGATATTAATTTAGAGTACTGAGGTTTCCCATTATCTCGGAGGAAATTCGCTTTCATTCAGTCGTCGAACGGTTTGTCGGATTAGAAGGCACATTATATCCTGAATATATTTTTTTCCACCGTTATCTTTATACACATTATTAGCTCTCAAATGTAGTTGTTTATATATCTGATTTACCGTTAAATTTTACCTGTAATTAATACTTGATTTGTTATTTAAATCTAAATTAATTTGAAACTGTAACTAGAAGTTGCAATTTACCTTAAGTCTTATCGTTATCTATTTTTACCTAGAATTTGAAGCATTTCAAATTTACCTTTATTAGTTAAAGTATTTTGCATTTATTTTTGGTAGTATTCAAATAGTAAATTTAGGGTGAAGAAGTTAGGGAAAACTAAGGTAGGGTGCCTCACCTCATACACGTGCCGAACTGATCCTATAGAGCACATATACGCCTATACTAGTCAGGGGGAAAATTCAGTATCGATACTCTAAGGGCTATAACTAATTGGCCAATAAATTTTTTCATGTATGCCATCAACTGGGGCTAAGAGTGCCCAGATACGTAACCACTAGCCTCATATCAAGGGAGCAGAACTCTGGCAGTACTACCTGATTCGATTTGTCCTCTGGTAGGACAGTGGCAATTCCAATTTTTGTTTGTAACTTCACTCTTACAGTTTTTGTATACCTCGATTGTTTTAAATTTTGTTCTCTGTTACCAATTTAAGTAATAAAAAAATTGGTTAATTTGTAATTAAATAAAATAAATTGTAAATTTTCGCTATCTTGTCGTTTTCTTGTTAACTGTGTGTGTCCATTGGCCTGGCGCCCTTGTATAGTCCTTCTGCCAATTGAACAACGAACTCACGCCACCGGATACTAACTGAGCAGCCTATCGGCACCATATCGCCAAGACAGGTGAGAGAGAGGTGTATTGTCTAACCAACAAGATATCTCTCTCGAGAGGTTGTGCGGTTACAACATTTACATACAAGACGTGTTTGGTTTTGCTGATGGGAACAACACCTCCAACTTTGAATTTTCCAACACCGGCAATTTTTAGATTTTTGTATACTTTAATGTCAAGAGCGTTAATCTTATTAATGTCAACGGGTCGCATCCTTGTCTTTTTGTCATTTTTTGGTTTTTCGATAGTTGTAGTCCTTAACGATGTCCGGTAAAATATTAATCCATTAGTGTGTACCATTCAAACTAAAGTACTTGTACAGACGCTCTTTCAACGTTCTAATGTTGCGCTCAGCGATTGAGGCTTTCATCGCACTAAATGTGCTATAATGATTGATCCCGTGGGATTTCATTAGCTGCTGGAAGTGGAAGTTGTAGTATTCTTTACCCATGTCGGTTTGAAGGTTTTTCTGTTGACATTGCCGGAGGATACTCTCAAAGGCTCGCGCCACCTCTTCACCAGACTGTGTGGACGAGACCACTGAAAACGGTCTCGCCCACACATGCTTTGAAAAAGAGTCGAATACGACTAGGAAAACTTGAAATGTCCATTGGATTTTGCATACTGATCCATTTGTCTGAGGTCAGACTGCCACAGGTCATTGAAACCCTTGATTATCACATGGCGGCACGGAAAATTTTTGCGCACAGAATGATGAAGCTCCTTAACTACCTGCACCTTTTCCTTGGAATGTTTCGCTATAGATGTCATCGTGTATGCTAGTCAAAAGTTGACAAAGTCGTGTTTTTATTGTTGGCCATAGTTTTCTTGATAATTTTATTCATCGAACAAAGGAAGTAGGCAAAGTATTATTAGTGACTTAATCTTGACAAAATCACCAGCGATTGCTTCCAGTTTGGCATTTTGTTTCATTTGACTTATAATATCATCATGGAAAATTTGCATATTTTGGTAGAGGTCGGGCACTACTACTTTAGTAAACTTGTCATTCAGTTAGTTCAGCAACTTCGGCAACCTTCTCTTCTCGCATGGATTTCAATACGGCTTCGGTATCAACAAGTTCCACTTCGTCTATGCGCCTACGCTGGTCGGATGCCTGAGTGTTGCCGGTAGCTATTGCTGATTCAAACTTTGCGATCGATCCTTGAGTTGAGCATCCAGTGTGTTGGATTTTTCAAGTAGATTAGACCGCTGGATGTCGCTCGTCGTTTGGGTTTGTTTAAACATATTTAATGTTTGCTGAACCTGATCACTGTACTTGTTGAATGCCATTGGGAAATCGTCTCGTATTTGTTTTAATCCATTTCTCCTTTCTATTTTGCTATCGACGTACTGCTTGTGGACGGCATCCATAGATTTAGTTGGCGCTTTGACATTGATTATTCTTTTGGGTGTTACTGCGCCCGAACTTTCTCAAAGGTATAGTAGATCTGATACTCTAACTGTGAATGAAGGGGTAGATATATGAAAATAACACTACAAAAAATTTATCTTTCACATAAAATGCGTGCTTGCTTAAGTTCGTTTATAATGGCAAATATTTCGTTGTCATGCTATGTGTTACCAGCCTCTTTGGATGCGATGAGAACTTTCAACCGTTCAACCAATTCATTAGGGTCGTCCGAGTAGACGTACTCCACTGGCTTTGTATTGTACTTTAACTTCATATCAGAACCGAAATGTGGAGTTTTGCTTGGAGGTGGAAACATGGGCCTTATGATTTCCGTATAATTATAGACTAGAGGCTTTTAGTCTTCCTGTCGAATTCTTCTGTGCCGATGTCATTGTCAATATTCGATGGTATGTATCTAAATCATCGGGGGGGAAATTGGGGTCTTTGTAGAAAATTAACTGATAAAGTCCGGGCGTACCTTGAAACTACAACCCATCAACGATAATATGGCCTGTAAGGTTAAAGGTGATTTCCTTTTGCTCAGGATACTACTTGGAACTTGACTCGTTGTATATGGGACCGTATATGTTGTTGATATTATCGCTTTTACTGAAAAAGTCCAGTAGGTAGTTGTGTGAAATTACTGGGTATTGCTCGAGGTAGGATTCCACTACGTTGGGAGATATGGGTTCCGACTCATCAAACATCGATTTTTCGCCACCATCATGAGCATCATCATCATCGTCTGTTGGGACACTAGTCTCTGCTATTGGAACTTCATCGAAGAATTGTGACTCTTCAAAGACTGGTTCTTGTTTTTTAATTGTTTCATGTTTAATCGCTGTCGTGGGTATTTTGCTCAGAACTTTGGTGGTTGTCGAAGCTATCTGCTGCAGGAGCGTAACCACAAGTCCAAATAACTTATGTCATCGTCCTCCGATTTCCCCAATTTAAGACTAAGACATTTTTTGCGGATGGATCAGGCCAATTTTTTAATTTTCTTCTTCTTTCGTGCAGTAGCGACAATGTTGCTACTCAATGAATACATTTTGACAGCTAATGTCAATCCATATTATTGCACCTTTATATATTTGTCGAAGCCTTTTGGATACTGACCGTCGTCCAAGTTGTATTCATTCACAATCGTAATAAACCCGAAACGATCCCGCCAGCACTCAGAACACAATACTTTAAATGTCTCATAGCTCATGTCGGGGGAGACGTGTTCGTCGTAAACATGCTTCAAATTGAATATGACAATTACATCTGTTCTCATTGGTGATGTAAATATCGATATAAATCCCTTAAATTCTCAAACCCCTACTTTATAATTTATACGAATATGTTACAAAAAATTGATTTTTACCTGAGGTCAATGTACCCACTAGGGTTGAAAACATCTCTAGTACAACGATTGATCATATTTCCACTTAAATAAATAAACTTAATCAAAAAGATACAAAAACAAAAACTATAATAATCCATAACAACTTAACAACTATTATCCGTTGTTATGCAATCTGCAGCTCAAATAGAAAGACCAATCAACTTCTAATGTTACTAATATGTCGAATAATATAACGAAAATAACTGAAAGCAAATTAATACAACTCGTCAGAGATATTAACTGCGAAGATATTTACAGCTCCCGAGACCCGCAACTTGCAACTAATCTCCTGTATAAAAAAATAAGGCATGTTAGTTCTAGTAGCTTGGCTGTGCTAAAAGCTACAAACAATATGTATAAGCTTAAACCGTTGACACCTGGGGTTCTTGCGTCGATTAGAAGTAGAGATTTGTTAAAACAAAAATGTCTTACACATAAAAATAATGAAAAAATTAAGCAAGAGTACAAATATTATATATATTTTTAAATAAGCTAATAAAAAAAACAAAAAATGAATATTATAAAACCAAACTATTTGAATCAAAAGCAAATGATAAAAAATCTTGGGATCTAATTAATGAAGCAACAAAAGTTTTAAAAAATTGAATGATACTATAAAATATATTATTAGCAATAATGAAATGGTTATTTCACATAAAGAGTTAACAAATAACTTTGATATGTATTTTATTGAAATTGGTGAAAAAATATTAAAAACTGTAAATAGTAATTGAGTTTCACAGACTGCAGAAAAACAAATAAACGGTACACAGTTTATGAACCCTACTGATTATAAATAAATTAGGAAATTATATTGACATTAAAAAATAACGCAGTTTCGGGGATTGACAAAACTTCTACTAAAATTTTTAAATTATTAAGAGACTTTATTAGTAAACCCATAGCACACATAATAAATATTATATATGAAACTATATTAGTACCTTCACAATTTAAAGAAAGTTGTTAACGCCAATTTACAAAAGTGTAAGTGCTTTTGGTACTGTCTCGCATATAAGATTTCTTATAAGGGGTAAGGTGTAACAATTGCTAAAAAATTATCTGTTAGACAGATCACAACAGGTTAAAGTAGGTCAAGAATATAGCGATAAAAAAAAACCATTAAAACAGGGGTGTCGCAGGGGATCTTGGCTCTACATTTTTCCTTATATTTATAAACGACCTTCTAAACTATAAAAAGTGTAACAGTTTATCACATGCAGATGACACCGTGCTTCAGTGCGAAGGTAACTCAAGGCATGAAGTTTGGCAAATTGCTCAACAGACACTCAATGATGTTAATGATCTGGCTTGACAGTAACCATTTAAGCCTAAATATAACTAAATCTAGATACATTGCATGTGCACCTAACGTGTCAGGACTAAGTGAAAATTTGGGGCCTCTGATGATTCAAGGAACACAAGAAAATGTAGCCAGAACTAACCACATAAAATACCTTGGAGTAATCATTGATCAACATCTTAAGTGGATTCTGCACATTGACTACGTATCTAACAGAATAAATTCTATATGTTGCGTAACTTACTCAACAAAAACAACTTGCTTATAGTTTACAAGAGTCTATTGGAATCCATACTAAATTATGGAATTACCATTTGGGGTTCTGCTTATAAAACAGAATACACTGAATAATATCTTAAGTAAAGTTATGTTTCGCCTAAAAAGAAATACCAAAAAAATTACAATAAACAATTGTAACTATTTTCTATTATAAAATAAGGATGTACAGACATACTTTAATATATTTTTTAATAATATAACATATAGTAGTAATTATAATTTTTAAGAGAATAACAATAAACAACAAAAATTGTTTCGGAATTATGCTGTAGGTTTGGCACACGTAAACTGTATCGATATTTCGTGTATACTCATGGAAAAAAAGCTTTGAATCTTTTCTGTTTATCGCCAACAACATTATCGAAGAAGAATACTGACCATTCACGTGCTTCGGACGGATCGTTTACCTCGTTATTGTCCTCTTATAGGAGCTGGTACTTTGGTTGGTAGAGTGACTTGGAGTAGACGTAGAAGTTCTCGAATCGTAGTCCGTTTTCATTGAACAGGAGCGAAAAGACAGCATTGTTTTTTCCAGATCCGTTTGCCCCGCAGATAGTCGCACGAACGGAATTTGGTTTTGCGTGTCGTCTTGTTGTTGGTTTGCTGCCATCAACAAAGTCGAAATTTTTGACAGGCAATTGGACATCCTGTTGTTTCAATTGCATCTTATGATGAGGTCGTTTGTCACTGTTTAATAAATACACTCCCGAGGGCTGTCGATCAGTACCATGCTAACTCTCCATAGAGGTGCAAGTCTACTGAATAGCGCAATCAACAAACTACCTTTGAGCTTCATCTACCCGGTTATCAGTTTTGTGGACCGGGTACGAAACTTGAAGACCGTCTCTCCAAGGGTTAGCAGGGAATCAACAAGACAGACGCTGCTTGCCGTGCACACGACATCGCGTACAACAAATATAAGTCGTTGGCAGATCGACACAAGGCCGATTACGAATTGGAAAATCGCCCCTGGGATAGAGATTCAAGTCAAAGGACGCGTCACTTGGTGAAAAAGCCGCGTATTGGTTTATAACTATTGGTATGAAGGCTAAACGTAAGATGGGACTTGGCATGAAAGAGAAGCAACGAAAAAATATTTTCGACAACATATGCTTCTACCTACCATAAAAGCTATCACTAGATCGAATGGTGATGGTGATATACGTAAATCATCGTTAATGGCATAGCATCTATTAAGGAGGCGGATGCACGCGAAAAAATCCGCGTTCCTCGGATGATTCCCTTTGAGTCTAGAGGTGGTTTTCTTCCTCTCATCCCCCCTGTTTACAGGCCTTAGCGCTTAGGGGGCCTTAGCCGGTGGAGCCAGTGACGTAACCAAGGCTGTGATCGATGCAAAGAACGTCAGGCAGAAACTGGAAGAGGATCAACGTCATAACCAAGCCATAGAGGAACTTGCCAAGAAGGGAAGTGGTCTTTGGTCTGAAAAAGTCCCGTAAAGGTGGCTTCGGTCTCTATTTAAAAAAGTCAAAAAAACTCCCAATAAAGCTACCAGATCTAGCATTGTACAATCATTAAGTCGAGCCCTATGCCAATCACTTTAGGGGTGTATTTATGCGAGATGCCTTACCCGTACGTTCACATCAAAATGAGTCTGCCACCGTTAATTTGGATGCCAGCAACAACAAGGGTAAACATTGGGTAGTTTATGTGCGAACTGGAGACTCTGTCCATTCCTTTGACAGCTTTGGCGGCTTGAAACCTTCCCGGGAATTAGCTGAATACTATGGGACAGGAGTCAATATCCTCTTCAATAATGACTATTATTAAAAATATAATCAATGGAATTGTGGACATTTATGCTTGAAATTTCTCTATAACAAAAATAGTTATAGTTTGCATACATATTAATAGATGCAACAGGAACATTGTTTAGTCATCTCTGCGTTTATCACCGTAAAAGGTCGCAGTACCATATTATCGATTGATTTTCAACAACCTATTGAGCTGGATACCAACTACAATTACCGATTGCCTTTATTCAGTTTTCACTCATACAACAGCATCCCAAATATTGAGAGAGGTGACAAGATCTACTTGTTTGACGAGCAAAACACGCAAACATTCATCGACTTACGTGACGACTCATACGAGATTAGCAACATTGAAGCTTTTATTAGAAAGGCATTAGGCATTCATGCGACAAAGGACGCTGATAAAATCTTTAGTTTGAAGCGCAACAACAACACACTCAAGTGCGAACTCTTTATCAGCAAATACGTTGTGGATTTTCAACCGCAGAACAGCATCGGTGACATTCTCGGCTTTTCCAAACTCGCCAATCAGCGTCACACTTACGACTTACCGGTGAACATTATAAAAGTTCGCACCATTCATCTCGACAGCAATATTACATCGGGGCTTTCTACAACAGCACACCCTCTCACACAATCTACGAATTCGCTATCGACGTAGATCCTGGCTTTGCTGTCGACGAAACCCCACAGCATCTCATCTATCTGCCGATAAACGGAAACGAAATGCATAACCTGACTTTGCGCATTCTGAATCAAGACTCTGAACTTGTGAATTTCCGCCAAGAGGAAATCATCGTACGACTTGAGTTGAAAAAAATGCAATAACAATGGGTGGTCGACTTATTTTTGAAAATAAAGAAGCGTATTATAAGAGGACATCAGCCCCTCGCTCGTCATCAGTTTCCATGAAACCTCTCAAGAGATCACTTACGCTCTCAAACATATTGTTTGAACAAACGCTCCGCTACCATATTGTCAATTCCCCAAATGTTCGATATCCTTCGCAAACCAAGTTTTGATGATAATGTACGACCCGTGGAGCTGCGAACGTACTTCCCGTACGTCAAGTCATACGGTAACAAAGATATCGTCGAGATCACCGTCAATCAAACGGATTACTGGTTTTCTATGGCTGATTCCTGCATCTCAATCCAGAGATAAGTAGTGAAGACAGCAGGTAGTGGAGAAGTTTCTCTATCACCAAATGCGGGGGCTTTCTTCTTCGACAGCGCCACGTACGGGTTGTGTGGCAAGGAAATTGAAACAGTGAGAGATCCTGGTCGTACGTGAGCAAAATTCGGGGATATTTGTGCTACGACCCCAACAGTTCCAAGGACCTCTTTATAGCAGGTTGGAATTTCCCACATAAAGGATTTATGAATACTGCTGACAACACCTTTCATATGTACTTTCTGCTGGGGATTTATTTTCAATCTTGAACAACCACAAGCGGATGATGTGCGGTAAACAAACGATTCGTCTAGTGCGAAGCCGTAGAGATGATAATCAGTGAGGCTGCTACCACTGGCAAAGTGACAATAAACAACATAGAACTCAAAGTCCGACATATTTTCCCCAATGATGACGTGATGACGTTAAACTCGATTTGCTACAAGCTCTCAAAGCAGATTTCAGTATCATTATGCCGTCTCATAAGTAGGAACTTCATGATTTGGCGGTTCTCAAAGCGGGAGCTACTCGTGAAATTTGGGCAGTGGAAACGTGTGCTATAGCAACAACAAAGAAAATCCAATGGAATTTGACAATATTCACATTTCCAATCTTCGTCTAAATTTGAATAGCAAACATTGACCTATGGAAATATTTGAGCTAGATTTTTCAAAGAGCGAGTACGGCGAGGCGTACAAAAGGTATAGGGATATTTATCCCAGCATGGGTGGCGACAAACACCCCCTTCTGGATTATGTGGGATTCAAGTCCCGCACCCTATTCGTGAAATCCTCTACTGTAGATGTTCGGCTCGACATTGAAAGCCAGACGAAATTTCCCGATAAGACCCGAGCCTTCTGCGCAATTATCCACGACTGCTTAATGGAATGTCTCCCACTCAGCGAAATTGTTTGGGCCTGTCCTAGTTCACCCTGCAGCTGCTGCTGTTGCCTCCAAAATCAGTTTCGGTTCAGCTTTACTACGAGTCACCATGGAAATTGCGGTTGTTACTAGTAATCAAGACAAGTAAACGCACAGGTGTATTCTTGTTTAAACCTTCCAAACCATTCAACTCTCTATCACCAGCCGACAAGAGACAAGTACGATATTTGGAAACCCGTTTACACGGACTCTACTGTTCTGATGGTCACTACAATCTGGATACATTAAACGATATTTTGAGAAATTTTCTCACCACGTGCACAAACATATATGTGTGAGGTGGGCAGAAATATCACCTTTTTATTTTCCAAGATATTCCATGAGCTGAAAATCCACAATCTGCGTGAACAAAGAGAACCACTCTCATCTAATAAATTTGGAAAACTACAAGAAATCGGTTACCTTGGAATCTTCGGAATCTCCATGCATTTTTCAGTGCTTGTGCAAGGAACCAGTACGCTGCGCACGTGAAAATATTTTTACAATTTATAATTGGTTAATGAATAGTATTTTACATAAATAAAGAGTCTAGAATTATGTGTTTTTATTCATTTTCTTTCTTACACATTTCACAATAAATTTAAGTGACAATACTGAGATAGCAGATAGTACTGTGGAAAATAAAAGGAGGAACTTGTGTAGTTCCTGTTGAATGTGAAACTGTAGGTTATCATCATCCTGGGTAGCAATCGAGATGTTCGTTGTGGATTATGGTGGTCGTGGTAATATATCTTCACATGTTGTTGATGCCGCTGAAATCCAATCAGTGTCAGCTTCAGTGCCGTCTGAAAATAACAGCTTCAGTTTGAAGCTTTCAGTGCTGTTTGGCAGATGAGCATAATACACAGGTAGCTGCCCATCGTTTACTCGTTCCTGACGTATTAACGTATAGTCGGAGGGGTCTGCGCATTAGGTATATTAAGATACAAGACATTTTCCAAAATTAATGTGAATAGTACCAAGCTTGATTTAATTAAAGTCATTTTTACAGAATCGCATTCATCAATTGTTGACGAGAAACTATGATCGTCTTCTCCCTGATCCTTCCTTTATTCTAAAATTTTTAAATTTCCAGTACAGATACAAATATATAAAATGCAATAAACACCGACCAACAATCCGATATTATATATATATATATATATATATATATATATATATATATATATATATATATATATACAAAATACTTTATTCCCGTATCCAGCATATCGACTCCCACATCTTATATCCTGGATCTATTGTCCTGAGGTCCAGAATCTCCCTCTAATCCTGCTTCTATTATCCCGAATTTATTTTCAAACATTTCATAAACAACCTGGCATTATGAACACACCCTGTACCTTTGTATCACTATATATATATATATATATATATATATATATATATATATATATATATATATATATGTTATATAAGTATTTAAACAGACTTTATATTAAATTAACTTCTAATTATAAGGTCAAATACTGTCAGTATTCCCACATTGTAATATGATACTTGTTAGTAATTTTTATCACGTTCGACCTTTTTCATTTATACTTGGTAACCAAAACTGTACACTTCTTATTTTTCAGTTCACATAAAAACTGATGACCATCCATTTTGAAACGACACGCTTAAATTGTCTTTGTTTAACACGCGTGTCGACTCATCATTTTGTAATATTATAAATACTAGTGTAGGACCTTCAGTCGTTAGATGATTAGTTGACTTATATTCTTATAGTTGAAAGTTGTTATTATTATTTTTGTATTTAATTAAATAAATTGTTTTTAAAAAGTGAATTTTGAAAATCGTAATATAAAAAGTGGCGCAGTCAGTAGGATTCCATTACGCTGCTAGAACCGGCGTTAGAAGAAAAGCTTAACTGGTAGCGGTGGATTCCAATCCTTTGAAGGAAGAAAAGAACCTCGAGACGTCCCAACTACAACACGTAGAACACGGCAACTTCGATGTTTCGATTAATGTAAGTACAAACAATTAAGTAATCATCTCGCAAATATTTGTTTTACCAATTTGAATTTATTTTATCGATATATAATTTTGATTTTATTTTATTTTTACTGTTCGGACGTTCAATATCCCGGAACATTTTAAACCGAATTGTACTATTTTCCATTTGGGTTTATTTTACTTTGTGCACAATTTTGTAATCTTCTTCATTCTTAAAACAAAAACGTGGTAAACGTTTTGATAATTCTTGATATTTTCTTTAATTTTGAACATTTTTATTACCGTATATTTTTAATCAACCGAAATAATGGCATCTCCCCAAACTTCAGCAGATCCGGAGACTGAACCCTACCGGCTTTCAGAAATCTTTTCCATTGTCCCTGAGTTTGAGGGCGATCAAATCTCGCTAGGGACATTCACTGATGCGTGCGACTGCGCGTATAATATGTCAACGGGCGACCAACGCTATCTTTTACTTATACACATTAAAAATAAGCTGAAAGGCAGAGCGGCCCAATTAATTAATTCACGCAACCCCGCGTCCTATTTGGAACTTAAACAACTTTTAAACTCTCATTTCGGTGATTCTAGAGATTTGACATCTCTCATACAAGATTTACAACGTCTAAGACAACTTCCCAACGAATCGCCTCTCACATTTTATAACAGATTGCAAGTACTTACTGCAAAAATGTATGCCAATATTCAGAAAACCTCGAATTTGAATGCAGATCAGAAGACAGCCCAAACGAGTCTAATAGACACTATGGCGCTGAACACTCTTCTGACCGGTTTAGAACCGCGTTTAGGGCAAATCATCCGCGCCGGAAACCCGAAAGACCTGTTAGAAGCCCACGTACGAATTAGGCGTGAATTACAACTGTCCTACTTCGAAAACCAAAAAACACCTAAACAAATTCCCCCTAAGCCTAATCAACCCTTTCGAAAGCCTAATCCGCAAATTAATAAGTGCCTATCATGTGGAAGATTCGGACATCACACGTCCGAATGTCGCTCTCGAAACTACCAGACACCAGTCTATAACAATAGTAGCGGCAATAATAATAATTTTAGACCAAACCCTTTTACTAATAATTTCTCACAAAATCAGAATCAACAACCTAGGCAAAATCAGTCACCCTTCAGACAAAACCAGTTCTCTAACCAGCCAAGAACGTTTCAGCAAAGTACGCAACAACCACGCCAATCGGTCATCCAACGAAATCCCGGTTTTCGCCCAAATCCAAATAAAACACATCACTTAAATTATACGAATTACCCTAACCAGGACGATGATTATTTTACAGTTAATAATCAACCCTACGATGATTACAATAGCACTGCTGATCAAAGGGAATATGATTATTATAGTCAGTCATGCAATCCAGAAGCAATCAATATTAATTATCATACTGCTGATAACTATCAAACTGTCGATTTAGATCCCTTAGAGAATCAAAACTATCAGGATTTTCTATCTCTTCCAAATTTAGACCACCCTCCAGACATAACGACCAGCCTCGCAACACAGATCCAAACTATCAATCTCGACGACCTGAACCCGAATATAAACTTTCCGGAACAGACATTTCTGTAACTACTCTCCATACTGTAAACTCCAAAAATCTGTACTATATTAACGATGCGACTGGAAACTATAAATTACTAATAGATACTGGCGCAGGAATTTCTATCTTTAAAGAGCATACCGTCAGAAATTATTCTGAACGATTCCCGGAAAATGTCGTTATTCAGGGAATTACAGACAAAAAGATCCCCATTTTTCAGTCAACCCTTATACCATTCACTCATGGTAACCCCCATAAAGTATTCATATGTAACCTCGACATCGAGTTTGATGGCATTTTAGGGTTAGATTTTTTAGAACATTATGAATGTGTAATCGATCTAAAATCTAAACAACTCAAGACAAATTTCAAAGATATCACTCTTCACAAGGTCTCCTCCTTGCCCCTTTCAGATATCACTCCCTCGACAGTCCCCAACACATCGTCTCTAAAAAATTTCTCAAACTATATTTCTATAGAACCTCGTACAGAAAAAATATGTAAACTACGTTGTCACCTTTCCAACACCGACGCTGTTTTACATACCATCGAGGAAGAGAAAGTCAGACTACCCAATTCCTTGGTATATGTAAACCATAACGGGGAATTTCTAACTTCAGTTATCAATGCCAACGCCATCCCAAAAACAATTAACTTTGAAAACATAACAATAGAACCCCTTGTACAAACACAACCCTGTTTTAACTTTAACGACTCGTACGAAACTCCAGATATCGACAGAAACTTACTCATAAGACAACAACTCCGGACTGAACATTTAAACGACGAAGAAAAAGACATGATTACCAACCTTTGCTTAGATTTCCAGGATATATTTTACTTAGAAGGAGGTACCCTCAAGTACATAAAGAAGAGGTTAAAGACCAAGTAAGCAAAATGCTCAACCAAGGTATCATTCGTCACTCAACTTCCCCGTGGTCTTCCCCAGTTTGGGTTGTTCCCAAAAAGCTAGACGCCTCTGGCAAACAAAAATGGCGTGTCGTCATTGACTACAGGAAACTTAACGAAGTCACAGTAGACGACAAATATCCATTGCCTAACATCTCCGATCTTTTAGATCAACTAGGCAAATGCCAATATTTTTCTACATTAGATCTCGCCTCCGGTTTTCATCAGATAGAGATCGATTCCAAAGATATCCCCAAGACAGCATTTTCAGTCGAAAACGGCCATTACGAGTTTGTTCGTATGCCGTTCGGTTTAAAAAACGCCCCGTCCACATTTCAACGTGTCATGGACAACATCCTCCTTGGAATTCAAAATGAACGTTGTCTAGTATACATGGACGACATCATTGTATAGTCCCCAACAATTCACGAACACATTTCACGGTTGACCGAAGTCTTCAAACGTCTTCGCAAATCAAATCTTAAGATTCAACCCGACAAATGTGAATTCTTAAGAAAAGAGGTAGCGTATCTTGGTCATCTAATTACGCAACAAGGTGTAAAACCGAACCCCGAAAAAGTCAGTTGTATCCAAAATTTCCCAGAACCAAAAAATCCAAAAGACATTAAATCTTTCTTAGGATTGGCCGGATACTATAGAAGATTCATCCCCAACTTTGCCAAAATGTCAAAACCACTTACAAAACTTCTCCAAAAAGATGCAAGATTCTTCTTTGATTCTGATTGTAAGTCATCATTTAACGACTTAAAGAAAGCTCTCATTTCAGACCCCATTCTCAACTACCCAAATTTTGAAGAACCGTTTCTTCTCACCACGGATGCCAGCGCTTTCGCGATTGGTGCAGTTCTTTCGCAAGGTCCTGTAGGAAAAGATCTTCCTATCGCTTATGCCTCTCGCACTTTATGTGCGGCCGAAACTCGATATTCTACCATCGAAAGGGAATTGCTTGCCATAGTGTGGGCAGTAAAACACTTCCGTCCGTATTTATTTGGCCGTAAGTTTACTTTAATTACCGATCACCGCCCGCTTACGTGGCTTTTCTCGATCAAAGATCCAGGCAGTAGACTTGCCAGATGGCGACTAAAACTCGAAGAGTACAATTATAAGATTGAACACAAACCTGGAAAGATAAACAAAAATGCAGACGCTCTATCGCGAATTAAAATCAATCACTTCCACCAAATAGCCAATTTTCAGTCAAAAATCCACGCCTTCAATGACACCGACTCAGAAGACGAAGGTGAACAAGAATCCGAAGAACCCGAACTTAATGACGAACTACTAACTAACGAATTTAACAAATTTGTCGACTTATATAAAACAAGATCTCTAATTGACTACTCGAAAATCGAAACGACAAATTCTCAACTTCTCGACAAAACTCATAAACAAATTATTACATTCTTTTGGCAAAACAAGTTAACTGATCTCCACGATTGGATCATGGATGATATCTTCGAAGAAGATATTAACTTTGAAAACTATTCTCTCAACACCTTTGCCAGTAAATCAGTTAAAAATCGTAAATACTTTATAATACCCTTGCCATTTGACCCAGAAACAGTCGTTTAATTTCTGTTTTTCATCATTTACAAATCACAGAATAAATTTGATCCCGAAACAACGTACTATGTCGAAAACAATTTGGAACTTCCATTTCTCGAAACCTTTTCTTATATCTTTGCAGACAAAGATATTAAACTGAAAATATGTCAAAACATTATAAAAACACCTTCAGAACACGAAATACCGCAAATTTTAGAAAACTATCATCAAGGAAAAAATAATCTTCATCGCGGAATCAACGAAACGGTCAGACGAATAAAGGAAAAATATAATTGGACCGGTTTAACAAAAAACGTAGAAAATTTCATCAAATCTTGCGAAATTTGTCAAAAGGTGAAAACATGTCGAAAAAACCTAAGTTCCCCTTTAGTTATAACAGAAACGCCGAAAACACCTTTCGAGCGAATTAATGTCGACGTTTTTGAATACCCATCGAGAAATTACGCTCTGACAGTTAGAGACGAGCTAACAAAATTCACACAGGCATATCCAATAAAGGATAAAACAGCAAAAACCGTCGTTAACACGCTTATCCTTTATTTCCAACATTACGGCACCCCGTTGCGAATTCATTGCGACTGCGGCCGTGAATTTGATAATGTTCTAATGAAAGACCTCTGTGAGCTTTACAACATAAAACTTAAATTCTCAAGTATGGGTCACCCACAATCCAACGGTTCCATTGAACGATTCCACTCAACATTATCGGAAATGATCAGAGCAAATATAGCCGAAAACCCAGACGAACATCCGTTTAACGTTTTGCCATACGCAATAATTACTTATAACAACACCAAAAATAAAACTCATGGCTTTACACCCTACGAGCTTATTTTTGGCCACACGTCTAGTAGACCCCGGAAACGCTTTATAACCAACAGAACCTCATTTCCAAATACGTAAGAGATCTCAACAATCGTATGGAGTACTTTTACAAACTAGCGCGTTCAAAAACTGAACAACAAAAAGAAAAGGCAAAAACTCGATTCGACCAACACGTACCTGAAAACCGACCAAATTATAACATAGGCGATAAAGTATATTTGAAAGAATCGCAAATTTCTAGTAAATCACAAAATAAATATAATGGTCATTTCCAAATAACTGAACTCTTTCAAAATTCTGCAGTCTTACTAAATCCCGAGACAAATCAATCTACAAAAGCAAATTTTGACAGATTGAAACCATATTTTGAGTGAAAATTACTTCTTTTCAGACTCCTCGGACTCTTCTCAATCGCAACATCTCAATATACGATAACACCTATAAACAACACCGTAGGACTCTTCTTTCATGAAGAAGGAAGCATCAAAATTTCGAGTGACAAGTGGACATTGCTTGTCTACAAAGATCTCCACCCATTCGGTGACGCAATTTCCAATAATGACAAAATACTAGACACTTTAGTTGACACTATCAATTCAAACTTAACTACTCTACTTAGTTCATTCAAACCACAAGTACAAACACACGTCAGCCTTCTCAAACAAATATCAGACACAGTAAACTTGAAATATCAAGAAATATTCGCGGACACGAAAATTCACTTAAACCGACAGAAACGCGGACTTATTAATGGATTAGGAACAATTTGGAAATCAATAACTGGCACTCTGGATGCAAACGATGGTCAATATTTTAATGATTGTATCAACAAGATTACTCATGACGAACAACAAATCGAAAATCTACTGAAGAACCAAATCTCTGTTACGACTTCCGTAATCAAAAATTTTAATTCAACGGTTCGTAAACTACAAATAGACGAAGAAACCTTTAATAAGAATATTAATGAAATCAGGCAAGCCATTGCTTTTATTTCAGACGACCTTCAGTTCTTTGAGACACTTGTCAAAACTCTAGATTTATGTGAATCATTAATGGAAAGCTATGTCTTTATTCAAGATGCCCTTAATGATGTATTATCGGCAATATCTTTCGCTCGCATTAAAATGTTACATAGTTCAATCATTACACCGGCAGATTTGGTCGACTCACTTCAAATTATCTCTCACTCTTTGCACAAAAACAATTTGCCCTTATCTATTAATGCCCATAATATTGCACAATATATCGACATCATCGAATTGGAAGCATTTCAATTAGACACGAAAATAATTTTTGTATTAAGAATCCCCTTAGTAAACCCTGAAACTTTTACCCTTTTTCGTTTATACCCAATTCCGATACTTGACGACCGAACAGGGTTTCATCACATTTTACCAACCACAACCAAATATATTGCGAAAAACGATGATTCACTATTGTATACTACATTTCGGAACTTGGACAACTGCAAGTCCTTAAGCCAAGTTCAATGGATATGTTCAGACGTTCTCCCGTATCCTATAGATAGCGATTCAACTTGTGAGGCCCAGCTGTTGAAGCAGTCCACCTTCCTTCCAAAGGTTTGTCAGACTTCCATATTCTACGCCAAGGACTACAATGTATATAAGATTAGCTCAAACTTTTGGCTAATTACTGTTTCTGACCTTTTACCTATCACCATAAAGTGCAGTGGAAACAGCGTTGTAACACTAACAATTACAACAAACTCAGTCCTAAATTTGCAGGCCGATTGTAACGCATTCATTGGCAACACTCGAATTCATTCAAGCAAACTGATTGACAATTTCCAAAATATCACATACAAGAGTCATCCAATTCAAATACCGTACAACTGCTGCAAATCTATACCACCGAAAAACTATGTCCCAGATCTAAAGCCACTCAGACTAAACAAGATCGATGCAGACGACCTCAACATAGCTCAACATAAGTTGAACCAATATTCAGAAGAGCTAGACAAATTAATAAACCAACCGTTTATTAAAAAAACACATGCCATGGTTCACAATTTATCAATTACATTAATCGTTTTACTAATCCTTATCTACATTTTCTATAAATGCAAACCAAGAAGACAATCCAGATTGTTGGCCATAACAACAAACGGCGACGATCCACCGTCACCTTCACCAATGCCATGTAGTCAAGTCAGGAACTTCAGATTCCTTCCCAGACGACGTCCAAGTATTCGACTCCAGGAACCCATCGAAGATACAGAACTCACAAAAATGGTTTGAAAAGTTGAAGCACAGCATCAACTTTTTCAGGATAAATGGAGTTGTTATATAAGTATTTAAACAGACTTTATATTAAATTAACTTCTAATTATAAGGTCAAATACTGTCATTATTCCCACATTGTAATATGATACTTGTTAGTAATTTTTATCACGTTCGACCTTTTTCATTTATACTTGGTAACCAAAACTGTACACTTCTTATTTTTCAGTTCACATAAAAACTGATGACCATCCATTTTGAAACGACACGCTTAAATTGTCTTTGTTTAACACGCGTGTCGACTCATCATTTTGTAATGTTATAAATACTAGTGTAGGACCTTCAGTCGTTAGATGATTAGTTGACTTATATTCTTATAGTTGAAAGTTGTTATTATTATTTTTGTATTTAATTAAATAAATTGTTTTTAAAAGTGAATTTTGAAAATCGTAATATAATATATATATATATATATATATATATATATATATATATATATATATATATAATAATTTTGAACGTAAATTAAACGCCATCCATCGATGCCATACTGTACATTGGTTATTACTTATCGATACCGAGCACGCCAGTCTTCTACACGCAGGACGTTTTGACCTTTGTCCTCTCGCTAACAGTGGGGTCGAACTGATACGTTTAGTCGGCTATCGTTGTCGTCGATCTGCGAATTTTTGACAAGGTCGTCGTCGTCGTGTCTCCACCCAACCGCTATCTCTACGGTTGCTGGTGACTGGAATTATTACTACGGTCTTAAACGGATTTTTATTCGACATACTATCATCTTTTTATATCTTGATATGACGTGGTTGAACCAATGAGAGCGCTTCAAGAGGACAACTGCTTATCTCCTACGTCTCAACCCGCCTGTAGTACGTCAGCTGTCAACCGTGTTCCGTACTACTGACCCAACTCGCTGATTCTGCTTTTTCTGGATTTGGACCGCGTCATTTTAGTTTATTTATATACCTAAACCGGGATATAAACAAAGTTTTCCGACGTTTCGCCCCCATTATAAGGGGCTTTTTCAAGGATGAGACAAAAAACAAAACAAATATTACTTACCTTGCGGTTACTCCATTCATTTCATCTTTTTCTCACGAACACTTGTCACAATGATGTACAAATTCTAAATGAGTAATAGGTACGAAGAAATAATAATTGACCCCCCGAAATTTTCAGGTAAAAGAAGGGTAGGAGGCACTTAATGGAATTATTTTATGGTTGTGATGAAATTTCGTATACGTTTCTGGAATTTTATTAGTGGATAATGTAAGTGATTTATTTTGTGGAAATGTTGATGCAAGATTGCCAGATATACGAAAGTTAAATGTTATATATGAAACTTTCTTTTTGCATTTTATATTTTCAATACATGTTTAAAGACATTAAAAACGAGGTCAGAATAGAACTGGAAACCTTTGGTTTTTCCTTGAATATACATATTTTGTTTCTATTGTGGAGTTATTTCCTAAGAACACAAAAAAATAATTGGCGTTAGTGGGTGCAATTGTTTACTAGTACAAACTGAAAACAGTTATGTGTTTCAATATTTAAACTTTATACATCGAAGCAATAATTAAACCTGAAAACGGTAATTATATAGTGTATAGTATAAATAATTTTAATTGGAGTTTAAAACGAACTATTGGCAAAAACGATAATAGAGAAAACTCTTGCGCCAGAAAATCTAACTGTAAATTATTGTAGGCGACCCACATAAATATTAACTTACATAATTATTGTCTTCTAAGTTTTCTTGGGAATAACACCACAATTGAAATAAATTGCCTAATTATTATCCGAAGAGTTACTAACTGAAATCAAGGGAAAATAATTGTTACATGATAGAATTTTAAACTCAATTAAATATCCTCAAACATATAGGAACCTTGGCGAAAAGAGCCTATAACTTAAGTCTATTAAGCCAAATCGTATAATTTAGACCGTAAATTTCGAAATAAGTGCACTTTTAATGCCAATTTAATATGTTAGTCTGAAACTGGTAGGCACTGTAACTCGTTCCTTGGATTTCCATCGTCATGAAATGGCTAACCTCACAACGTTACAGCTTTGAATCTGCTATAATCATTAGGTGAATTTCCTATCATTTACCTGATGACGATTGCATATTCAAAGATATTGAAACGTTGTAAGGAGAACCATTTCAAGTCCAAGGAAACTTCGAGGAGCCAATTTGTTACTTGTTGGTTGCTTCAATAAAATTATTACACCGACCCGTTCCTATAAACTGTCCAATGTGGGGTAAGATGTATTGGAAATTGCTAATCTTAGAAACGAAAGAAGATCTCAGGCGCTTCTTGGTGCAGTATTTTGCATAAGACATATATAATTCGCACACCAAAAGATATTTCAATTTGCTCTTTAGACCAAATTCTAGTACTAATTAACTGCACATTTTTTATCTAAATTTTTATGGCCGCTACCATTTCCGAAAATTGATGTCTGATGTAGCTTAAGAGGAAGCTTTATCTCATTGACTAAACGTAATTTCAAGCCGTTCTACGTAGCTGGTTTATTGCTAATTAACCTCTGTGAAATGGTTTTATACTAGAACATTTCATAGTCGAAATGGCACAATGGTGTTAATGATATAAATATATATCCTATCAGGCATTCGCTTGACGATTTTAGTTCCATGCAGAAATATCATCTTCCTATGTATAAATTTATTGTAATGATATGTAAAATTAGGTTTAATCATAAGACATTTCTACGATAGGATAAGTGTACAAGCTATGGTATCTGCAGTTGGGAACGTGTTGATTACGATGCAAAAGTGTCAAATGGGCAAACTCTGAATTTCTTATATTAATAACCTGAGACTGGGCAACGTGAGGATTGCATATCGTTACGCAATAAGATTCTCCTCGATAATGACTGTTTTATTATTATTTACAGCATTTTCGTTATCGTGCCGGTTCTACAGCGGCCCGAGCAAATTCAGCCATATTTTTAATATACACATTGAATCCAGGATAAAAATTATCACCACCTTTGGGAATCACCTTGCATCACACAGTGTGGTGATCAGTTGAGTATCAACTTTATTAGTGCTTGCCTAGGTACTATACAGGGTGTAACATAACGCAGGGCAGATGTCTTGCCGGGTCAGTAGGAATTGAAAACTCTAAACAAAGGAATAACTATCTTGTTCAGGAACTTTTACAATAAAAAAGTGTAAACCAAAAAATGAAAAGTATTCAAGTTTTAAATTTGTATCATAGTTTTAAGAAATATGTAGTTTTTTTATTTATTCTACTCATTCATAAATTAAGTGACTGCTCCTTTTCAATAAATATTTAATAAAATAATGTTATGTTTGACTTACTGAAGCATTATAAGGACATTCGGTTCAACTTGTACCCAATAATTTATCACCTACATTAAAATTAGGAAAAATAAAAAAGGTTGGTACCTAAAACTGATCATACCCGATACTAAAAACATAGAATTGGTAAATTTTACAATTAACGTGAATGTAAAAAACGATTTCTCAATTAACAATAAATAATATAAGATTACAATATAAAGTATTTTGTTGTTGTATATTTTACTTTTTTTATTAAAATCAGTCACAAGTGAGAAAAATAAATTCTTTAAATAACCGAGAGCAAATCATACATTTTGGAATTTAAATACCTCAAGCCGACAAGAGAAATATTTATTGTTACGAGTATACAGGATTCTTAAACTGATGACGCTATAAATAACAATCAACTTATTAAATCTCATTTATGTAAAATACCACAAAAAACTGTTCATGATATACTGGTTAGCAAACTAAGAGTAGGTATCTCTTTATATTGGGGTGTTATGTAGTCATGTCATGTAATTTAATTACTTACAATAGCTATATCGAAGATCGAAAAAGATTTATAAAATTATTTAAAGTACTTTCTATAAAATCGAGTAACTAAAGTTACGAATTAACTAATCCGTCTTGTTTTATGTCGTCACAACAACAACCCCAATTCACTAATGTAAACGGGCTACCCCCTACAATTGTGCTTTAGTGATATCCTACAAAGATACTTAAATATTATTAATGTAACAAATGCCGAAAATCAATCCTATTATTGTGCCTAAAGTTCTCAGATGAAACAAAAACATTTTTGCGAATCTAGTTTTACACATTTGCTTTGTTGTGTTAGCTGTAAAAATCTATAATGGGCAGATCGTAAGCTAATTTGTGGTTCCCAGAAATTGTTTTTTAAATACTGATATTTTAGCATGCAGTATCTAGACAAAACCGTAAGCCTCGTAATAAGTTATCAATACGCAGCTTAATTTCGAGAAACTCAAACGTTAGAAACAAAAATAAAATCTACTAAGATTGCTTGATATAGCAGTACAAATTGTCGTTCTGGTCCAGTTTATAATCATTACAATCCTTCTCAACTCGTAGCAACAGGAGTAACAAGAGAACATATAAGGAAGTTTCTGAAGATGAAATCCTTTATGAAAAGTTCGACTAGAACTCTGATAGAAGAGTTGAATTCTGTGAAAGTATTACTTACAGATTTATTGCGGTATCTAAATTACGTCATGCTCTAGCTTTTGTGACGAGTGTTCTTAATATTTAAGCGGATGCGTTAATTAACAGAACTGACGGTATTGAAGTCAGGGAAACCGACACTAATTTAGAGAATGTCATACACAGAAAATCAATGTTTAGGCTGGTATATTGGGAGGTACTATTATTGGTCGCTTATTTTTAGAAATATTTTTTTAATAGCAAATTGTTTGCTGTCATATTAGATATTTGAAGAATTAGAGAATCAAATCAACTTAACCAAAATTGCATCTGTAGTCGTGATTTATTACAATTGACCGCTGGCAATTCGCATGTCGTTGTTGGACATATTCAGGACTCTAATTTGTATGTCTAGTCGGGTTTTAACTATAGCCTGCCCAGTTAAGTTTTCATGCGCTGAATATACGGGCTCCACGATTCCTACGCAGTTCCCAGGATTTCTTTCTAGCTGCCCATGAATAATCTGTTTCGTTCGACCGGGAATTCTGCTACAATTTTTATGGAGGTCGTTGAGCTGTTGACGGGCCGTGTCAATACTAATTTCATATTTAGGAACCGAAGAACATATCTTGGGTAGAACATGAACTCATGCTGAATGATTAGGTTATTATGCCGGATTCTGTTGTCCCCTATCTGCAGCATGACATCTGCCTCACCCTGTATTAACATGGACTCGTAGGATGACTGTTAGCTGGATGTTGTTATTAATTGGTCGAATTTCCGACGACCTCAAAACTCTGGACCTTGCAATGAACACAGCGGCGCCGCCGGTGTTAAAAGTGAAGGTGATTGCTCGGCCATTGATCGTGACCCTGGTCTCTGGTATCTCCTCTGGTAGGTGGAGTGTTCGTCAACATTCGCCCCAATATTCTGACTGGCTGACGGTCCCCGGGCATGTGGTTGTTTTATAGGTTACCCCTGGTCGGTGATCGTTCAGATAGCCTCTCTCTGCAGTCGCGTTCGAAGTGTCATGTCCATCCACTAAGGTAACATGTTCTTTTGGTCTTAGTTCTCTGAGACTGTTCCAGTAGTTTGCTTATACCGGTCAACACTGCCTGAAAGTATGGTTCTGGTTCTTCCTGGCTGAAGGAAACTGCTTATACCCTCGGCTTGAATATGTTTATGACGGCCTCTACTTCCAAAGCCCGGAGCAAAGCTTCATTACTCTTCTTGATGCCACTAAGTCTCAGATTCCTTTGCACCTCAACGTCTCTGATACCCTTTATGAAACTCTGTGTGGCAAATTGATCTTTTGTTTTCTCTGCCAGGTCTGGGGACAATTGTATTAAACGTCTAATCTCTGGCTCAGGGTTTGGTTATGGCATCTTTTGTATAGGAGTGCGACGATCTTGTCGAAATTACCTACTGGAATGGTTTGAAGGAGATCTAATGCCGAACCTCTTAAAGAAATAACAACTGACGTAGATTTTTCTTGGTTATCCCATCCTTTAGCTGTTGCTGCGGCTTCAAATTGCCGTTTGTACATGGGCCAAGATGAATTGCCTTCAAATATGGGTGGTTTGCTAACGGAACTTTTGGCACTCATGATGTTCTGGTATTTTTCTCGCTGTAAGTCCTGATGCATTCTCTTTATTTCTATTTTTACGTTTTGAATATCACTTTGGACGGAGTTTTGAATTGAACTGATTTCAAATTTTACCTGACTTTGGATGGAACTGATGTTATCTACTTTGATTTCAAAAGTATCCATCGTATTTTTAGGGTTCCGTATATACAATATACGGATACCCTTATAATATCACCCCGGATTTCTGCCTGTGTAATATCACAGTAATTTTCTCTTAAACTACGTACTGGACGGAAGAGGTTGAAATTTGGTATCAATGTTTGGTGACCCGATCAGGAGTACATATCGTAAAAGAATAAATTTTCATTTTAGGGGTACTTCTGGGGGAAAAACTAAAAAAATCAACGGTTCCCCCTGATCTCCGAAACTACTGAGCTAAAATTTAAAAAAATACGAAATATAGAACGTATCCTGAACTTCACAGGAATAATAAGAAGAAACCATTAATATTAATTTTGGGGGGCAAATTATAGAATGAAATAAAAATTTAAAAATAAAAAAATTTCAAACGCATCATGTAATACCTCAAATGAATGGTCCCATTCTGAGTAACACAAATATATTTTTCATATTTACAAAAAATATGGTTAAAAAAATTCACTTATTCCCCCCCCCCCTTTATCTTCGAAGCTATAAAACGTAAACGTCTGAAAAAAATAGAGGTAGAGGGTCTGACCTGAAGTTTACTGTAAAAATAAGGAGAAACCTCTACTTTTGATTTTGCGGGCAAATTACAGAATTAAATGGAAAATATAAAATAAAAATTGTTTCTAACCCATCATGTTATATATCAAATGAAAGGGCTCATTTGCCGAAATCAAATAAATTTGTTTTCATATTTTTAAAATAAATTAATTAAAAGATATTAACAAAAATATAAAAATATTTACTTATCCCCCCCCTTAACTCCGAAACAATAAGCTGGAAAATTTTGAAAAAATGGAGGTATAGCCCATCACCTGGACTTTACTGGAAAAATAAGAAGAAACCCCTAATATTCATTTTGGGGGGCAAATTATAGAATTAAATGGAAAATCTAAAATTAAAATTGTATATATCCCAACATTTTATATATCAAATGAAAGGGCTCATTATGACGAAAACAAATATATTTTTTTCATATTTTTAAAATAAATAAATTAAAAGATATCAACAAAAATATTTAAAAAAATACCCATTCCCCCCCCTTCTCTCCGAAACCATAAGCTGAAAAATCTTGAAAAAAATGGAGGGCTATACCTCCTGAACCTGAACTTTACTGGAAAAATAAGGAGAAACCCCTAATATTCATTTTGGGGTGCAAATTATAGAATTAAATGGAAAATAAAAAATTATAATTGTTTCTAACTGATCATGTAATATATCAAATCACAGGGCTCATTATGACAAATATATTCTTTTAATTTTTTTAAAATAAATATTTTAAAATATATTAAAAAAAATTTAAAAAATTACCCATTTCCTCCGTTATTCTCCAAACTATAAGACCTATTTTTTTTGTTTACAGGAAAAATATGAAGAAATCCCTAATATTAATATTAGGGGCCAAATTATAGAATTAAACGGAAAATAAAAAAATATTTTTTTAACGCATCGTGCAATACATCAAACGAAAGGGCTCAGTATGAGGAACACAAATACATATTTTTCATATTTTTAAAATGAATTGTTTACAAGATATTAACATAATGATAAAAAAATTCATTTCTCGCTTTATTTCCTAAGATTTTGAAAATAATTAGTGGTGCTGGGGTTCACTTGAAATTTATAAGAAAAATTATTAGAAAACCCCCATAGTAATTTTAGGGACAAATTATACAATTAAATGGAAAATAAAAATTCAATTTTCAAATGCATCATGTAATATATCAAATGAAAGGCTCATTATGTGAATTACAAATATATCATATTTTTAAATCATTTGTTAAAGAGATATTAACAAATATATTAAACATCGATTTAATTCCTACTTTAGAAACTACACTATTTAAATTTTGAAAAATATATTTTATTTCTATTTTTAAATAATTTGAATAACAGATTTAATAATTTATAATTTAAAACTTGACCTATTTTGCCCTTTATCTTCCAATCTACAGAGCCTCGTAACTCAGACAGTAGATTATAAAAGGCTTCTCTGAAAGTTTAGCAGTAAAATAAAACTCTAGTGTTAATTTTTGGGATAAAAATCAAGAAAATCCTGAAGCAGATAAAATAAAATGTCTATGTGTGGAAAATCAAAGTGTATATTTTTTATAAATTTAAATTCCCTGCTTCTGAAACTGGAATATTAGAATCTTGAATGTGGTACGGAACCCTTACTATGCGAGTCCAACTCACACTTGACCAAATTATTTAATATCTTTAAGTTATCTTTTATCTTTTTTGTCTGATTCCATAATCACTGTTTTCTGGTTAACTGCTTCGTTACCTTAAATGAGTAGTTGCATTAGTTGTTCAATTTTGTTTACAGATTGTTACTGTTTATCAGTAAACTATTTGAATAATTTTTGCTAGTCTCGTCGATTTTTGTCATACTTCTGGTTGCCAATTTCCGATGTTAACTTTCCTTAATTCCACTTGCCTGACACCCAATTGCAATAAATTCCGTGGATTCAAAATTAATTTTTAATACCGATATTCATGTTCACTTTCGATTTCCTCATTTGCACGAAAATAATCTATTTATTTACTACAGCTGATTTCTGTCGATACAATTCACGGGCAATTTATATAAAACTAATTACTGAAATGTACAACTGCCCTTTTATAACTAGCATGGAATTATCCCGTATTTCTCGGTGGTTATCTTGTTGTCGGAGCGTTCTTTAAAAAGTTTCTCGACGTCGATGTTTTTTGTCCCATCGAAGATTTCAGATAACTGGTTGTGTGTTTATGCGTTTTTTGTCGGAATGGTTAATTTCGACGGTTTGTTAATTTTTTTATGACATTATAAATATAAATAATGACACCATTGAAAGAATATTTGACATCCATGGTTAAGTTCTTCTGAAAAAGTTCGTATTTAGAAATATTTATAGTCCGAATATTTAATGTACTTGTATGCTTCTCCGTTGTACCAGGGAATTTCACTGTATTATGGAGAACATGTCGAACATTTAAAAAAAAATCATTGCAATTAACTATGTCTTCTATTTTTGCATAAATTAAATCTTACTGGGTCGTTTGTGTTATTCTGTTACTTGAATTAAATTATTTTATTCAATAAGATTTTTATTTACTATTAATAAATTCAATTCATTATTAGTTGTAATTAAAAAAAATAAAGATTAGAGCACCTGGTAGATTATTGTAAATTACTGCAATACATGTTCACCTCAGTAGGTGGATATTACTTTCTAATGTAACGTTTTGCTGCTCATTAAAAATATGAATATCTTTTAGGATGTTAGTCATTTTGTGGTAGTTTTTAATTTTTCTTGTAGTTTTCTAACTTCTGTGTGCAGAGAGTTCATCCCTGTCCCATAGGATACGCTGCATTTTCTTATTACTGAACACTGATTTACTATGTAATGTGTATGAGCGAGCTATTAAATAAATAAATACATACATTTTTAGATAAATTATAAAATATATAAAATAAACAATTATTACCAATGTATTATAACCCTGATGAAGTTTTTTTTACGAAACCTATTAACAATCAATCAAGTATTATATACTGTTGGATTAGTACTTACGAACTATTAAAAATGAAAGAAAAATATAAGATTTTTTTTAATGGAATAAAGTTGATGGTGGTTGCTCACAACCAAAACGTAGTAACATAAATGTCCGTATACTCTTTTACTACAAATCTTATTTGCAACCAATTTGTATAAAATACTTTTACTGTAGACCTTATATTAACGACACTAGACTTGAAAAATGAAAATGACACATTAAGTGTACTCCTAGTTCTCCTATTTATGAACAATTCTCCGTTATTTACTAAGCTTCGTTTGAATTTGCACCCATAAAGTTGTTTTCTCTTTAATTAATTTGCTATTACAACCAGCTTAGTGCTTGATCTTAATATTGTCGAAATGCTTTGAATCCTGTTCTTTTAATATAGATACTTATCCATTTCTAAAATGGATTCAGATATTGTATTTTTCCGGCGGTGCTTTAATCATCGTTACATGAGAACTTCCAACTTACTATCAATTGAGAAGTGGGGCTCCTATTTGCTATTGGTTCCTCTAGAACATATTTACTTAGGTTATGCCATCTTATTTCTTTTTATATTTGAATTAAAGGTTTTCTGAATATAAAATTTTAATTTCGCACAATGTTTTCTTTGCTGTTAGCTTTTATTATCGGCTGCTTCCTCGTTTTTTGTTGCCTTCACAAATTACTTCTTTTATAACATGGAACCAGTAATATAGTTTTTTCTTTTAATGTATTTGATTTCTATATTGTCTGTGATTAATATTATATGTTATTTCTTGGTTCAGGCCAGCATTATTACTATTCAGATATGTTTATTTGTACCTAAAAATGATCTAACCCTTTTTATTTTTTTCTATGATAATTTTGTTGTTTAACAAAAATTCTGTTCGGCACTTATAGACTCACATTTATTTCTATAAAAAATATGTTATGCTTTGTTATTTTGCAATATACTTTTTCTTACACCAACAGTCAGATATTGCTTTTGTATTTTCTTCTCCACTAGGGGTATTATATTCGTAGATGGAATAACACATTCCGATTTTTTTCTTTTTTGCCCTTGCTTTAGATTTAAATCAGCTAGTTTCTTGCCTAACTCATTCTGTAAATTACTTCATTTTCGCCTAGTTTTCACTGTGATAACTACTAAAAAGTAAGTTGTTATATGATTTTTTGTAATAGTAAATCTCCGTCATCATTTAGAATTTTTAAAATCTAATTTACTCACTTAGTTCGCTTTTTCGTTTACTTATTTAAATCAATCCGTTCGTTAACATTACTTTTCTGCCTATATACACCGTTAAATGGTTGTGTGCTAATTTATCCCTTCATTTCTTTATATTTCGAGATAGTTTGTTTTCAAATTTTTTCAAATTTTTCCGAGATATTCTTTAAACATAATTCGACCACCGATACGGAAGAATATATAAAAACAACACCTCTACAATTTCCTTGTTGTTCTTATTTCTTTACATCTTTTATTAGTTGATCATTTTTAATCTATTTGATGATTTTGAACGTCTGCTACCATCCATTGCTTCACATCCCTTGGTTAATTTATTTCATATTAGTTTGCATTTCCCAATTTGAACAGAGCCATAATATAATTTATTCCTTGCGTAATCATAGTGTGTCCTCTAATTTTAGTTACCGTCGTAAGCTATCCGAGCCTCCATACATACCTACGACTTCCAAATTTGCATTTCAATGAAGAGAATCTCAATTATCTATGAGTCTAGTCAAGTAAATCTTGCGTTTAAGTTTAGCATCAACCAATGAATATTACGTTATGACTTCATATCTTATGATACTCATCACAAGAATAATCATTGCAATTACTACAACTCAATTTTCGTTTTATTTCACATTATGTGACTCTAATATACATATATCCTTTGCAACCAGCAGGATATCTATTCACCATGGTGAATAATAGTATGTTGTATATAGCAGACACCCAATTAAATCCGCACCGCATAATTTCAACCAATATTCATCAAAATCCTTGGTTTGACAGTATATTTAGCATTATCAGTGTCGAGTATGATTTGCTAAACTTGGCTTAAATATTGTTTGCTATATTTTCTACTGAGTACTGAAATTAATTTATAAAAGTCTCTCTCTGAAGCAGTTGTTTACCTGACTTTCTTAGCAGAATCACTAGTGATGATATGTTCACCGTGTACTTTTTTCATGTCTATTAAGCCACATCGGTCAACTCACATCGCCAAATTCGGAATATGTGCATATTTTATAGCTAATTTATTGCTAATTTTTTGCTGCTAAAAAAATTTATTGCTCCTACCGTTTCCGAGAAACAGTGTCCGATGTGGCTTAAGTCTTAAGCCACATCGGACATAGCTATATCTCAGAAACTAATATAGAATTCCAGTTGTTCTTGGTGCCTAATTTTATTGCTAATTAATTGCTCATTTCTTACCAAAAAATTTTTTTTTGCTTAAGTCTTAAGCTACATCGGACATAGTTATATCTCAGCAAATAATAGAGATATCAAGGCGCTCTTGGGACCCAATTTTATTACTTATTAATTGCTCATTTTTTACCCAAACGATTTTTTTAAAACCCAAGTTTAGTCAGAAAATTTTAACAGTTAGTGAAACAGAAAACATGGCAACATTGCATAAACTACTTTAGTTCGTTTTATATTAAAATAAAATTATTTTTGAGATGGTAAAATATTTTGGTGTATTCTAATATTAATAATAATTTTCTTGAAAGAATAAGAATTGATAAACATCAAAAAATATCTGTTAAAGAAAATTGTAACTGCACAAACATATCTCCTGTTTAGATGAGACAAATATTCCAAATATAAAGTAGGATTTTGGAAATAAATTCTCATAAGTACATATTTCAGTTATTTTGTGCTCTATCGTGAGTTGAATTGCACACTATCATACTAATTTCTGGAATTCTCAGCGATCAATGCATTTTCAGATGATTTCGGTTTACATTTAATCTAGTACTTGTGAACTTGATTTTTAAAATATTTTAATATTTAATTTTCTAATTTGTCTCAAGAAATTATAATTAGTGCTTTCTCGTTACTTGTTTTGTAGATTTTGAGTAGGCCTCTATATTCTCTATTTTCTTCACATTTTAGGTTCAGGACGCGCTCTCCCAATTGATATATTTTTGTAAAATATCCTCCCAGAAGTATCCTCCAAAGTTAGAATTTGTTCCTTTACGTTATGAGTGATTCTTCTTCCGCTCGTCGAATTACGAATTCCTAAAAGTACATTAGTGATTAAAAGTTGATTAATAAAGTAGTTTCTGTTAAGTAATATTCAAGAGGATATTATAGTTAATTTATTTTCATAGTAATTACCTTTTTGAATAAATACAGCATTGTATGAAGGGGTAAAAGTTAGTCTAAAATACTTTCAAGCAAGTAGCTAATTTTTTACTCTTAAGCGACTAAAATTTTTTTTATATTCTATCAAGGTTTATAAAGATATTTCATGCAATAAAATTAATTAATAAAAGTTACCAATATTTGAAATAACTATTTATTGGCAATCTCAATAAAACTGCGTAAAACTAATATTTCACAATCGAGGAAGCCGAAAAACCGCCTTATAAATGTAGTAGGTAGTGAAGACACATCAGAATTACAACAATGTATTTGGGGATTTAACTAAGGATTTATGAAGAATTGGAGTATTTGGGACAAAGCACTAAACGAAGAGTACCTAAAAAGTTTTTTCAGCAAAAAGGTTCGGAAGCTAATGCTTATTTTTTGGGAAATGATAACATTATTATAAGAAAACTATTAGAGGATCTAGAATTATTTCCAATCTGGAGAAAACATTCAGAGTTAGATTACGGGTCAATACCGCAACTAGCGCCTCTGTTGAAAGTAGCTTTAATATAAACAAGCGAAACAAATGTGACATATTAAGCACCTAGTACGATTGGACGCATTTGTTGATATGCATATTAACTATATGAAACGAAAAATATATTTTATTAAAAAATTACTTGAGTAAAATCACCAATGTTGTATATCTAAAACAGATTGGCAAAAAAGACATGGATAATCCCTGCATTGTTTGTGATAAGACAACATGTAAATCAATATGTTCGATTAAACATGAAGATGTAATAATATGCAAAATATGTGTGAAAAGAGATTTTTTTAGACAAAAAGTGACTTTATCTGACATTGAAAATTTGAAGAATTTTGGGACGTTCAAAGAAGAAAAAACAAAACCGTGCAGATTCAAGTACAACCGCGAAGGCTGAATATGGTACTGCAGTTTCTGCGCTACAGGCAGCGGTAGGTGACCATAAATGTATGTAGCTCAGACCACAAGAATTTTCACAATTTTTATGTCGTTTGGTAACTGCAGTTGAGTACGATCAGAAGAGTATTTGTATGAATGGTTAAACGAGTGAGTCTGAAACATTACATATAAATAAGATAACGGGAAATAGAGATGATTCACCAAGAAATAAGAGACCAAAGTAGTCTTACCGACTTGACGGCCAACAAAATATTTACGAGAAAGACTTGCTGATATTGCTGATTCTTGAGATCGTAATAAAGTAATATCGGTAATTAAAAATAATTCTCATCCATATTTACAGTTATTCAGATTACCGAATAAACACGCGGCGGTCAAAAATACCTGTATATTTGACAGATTTTGAATTTTTATTAACAAAGGTAAGACTCATTTTTGACTCCATCTACTAACAACAATGGACTTTCAACTAAGGCAAAAATGCATGCTCTACACAATTAATTATTTGTGAAATTACATTTTCGACATCTTATTTTCTAAAAATGAATTCAGTATAACACAAAAAATTCTAATTTAAGAAAAGTCTCAATAGAAACATTTAAAACTAGCCATTTCCCACGGTTTCACCCGTTTATGGAATGTACAATTCTTTTTAAAAAGAAATAACTTATGAAGCATATGAACTATCCTATTTAACAACTTTTTCTAACTTTTTTGAACCACCCTACATGACAAGAAATCCACCAATCCCCAATATATTTCACCCAAACTGCAAGTGCTTATGGGCCACCCTATATAACAGTTTTATTCAACCTTTTTTTGAACAATCTTGTATAACTGTAACTGTACTTCACCCTATAGTGCATCCATCCTGTATATGTTGGTGCTTTTTTGGCACCCAATATAACATTTTTCAAACACTTAACTTTACTTTTACTCCACCCTATATTTCAGCTATGCAACTGCTTATAGTCTACGATATATAACAATTATTTCTGAAAATTTTTGAGCCGCCCTGTATATACCCCTGCTCAACTATCTAATAAATGAAACTACTTATAGACTACGCTATATGGTCATATCTCTGATATTTTTTGTAAACACTCTTGAAAATTTAATTTGTCACCACCGTAAATTTCAAACACCCCTTTTATTCAACTTTTTCTAAAATTGTTTTAATCACACTATGTAACTATAATTTTATTTCGGCCCATGTTTCAAATAACTTATATATGCAAGAGCTCATGTTCTATCCTACAAAATTTTTCGGTCATTTTTTTATCCATCCTGTTTAACTATAATTCTATTTTCCCCTCTATTTTAATCCATTAATTTCCAATGTATTTCACCAAACTACAACTGTTTATGAAGCACCCTATATAAAATTTTTGTTGTATGCATACTCTCTACTATCACAACCGCCATGTATATGCTGCAATATTTCATCTATCCAATCTGTGCAACTGATTATGAGCTACGTTATTTCCCAATGTTTCCTCATGTTGTTTGAACGACCCTTCATTTGATTTCTACCCTGGTTTGAATCACGCTGTGTAACTATAACTTTACTTCTCCTCATATTTCAGGCACTCCATATATGCAACTGCTCATGTTGTACCCTATAATACAATTTTTTTTATATTTTTTTTTACCTACACTGTATAATTATAATTCTACTCTACGGTATATTTCAACTACGTTGTATATGTAAGTACTTATGGGCCACCCAATATAACATTTTTGTACCATCCTGTATACTTAGAACTCTCCTCCACCCTATACAACCATCCTGTATATGAAAGAGCTTGTAGATCATAACATGTCTATGTAATATTTTTTTAACCGACCTGTATTACTGTAATTATACTCCGCTACATATTTCTAGCATCATATATAAGCAACTACTTGTGGATATTAGACAATTTTCTTAAGCACCCTATAAACTATAATTACACTCCATCTTCAATTTCAACAACAATTTATAAACAAGAGCAACTTGAAATCTATATTATTTCCTAAGATATAACTATGTCCGATGTAGCTTAAGACTTAAGCCACATCGGACACTGTTTCTGGGAAGGGTTAGTTAGAGCAAAAAAAAATCTTTTGGGAGAAAAGTTAGCAATTAATTATCAATAAAATTGGATACAAAGAGCAACTTGAAATCTCTATTAGTTCCTGAGATATAACTATGTCCGATGGAGCTTAAGACTTAAACCACATCGGGCATAGTTTCTCGGGAGTGGTTAGAGCAAAAAAATTCTTTTGGGTAAGAAATGAGCAATTAATTAGCAATAAAATTAGGCACCAAGAACAATTGTAAATCGGTATATTCCGAGCCCGATGTGGCTTAAGATTTAAGTCACATCAACACTGTTTCTCGGAAACGGTAGGAGCAATAATTTTTTTAGCAGCAATAAATTAGCAATAAAATATGCACAAATTCAGAATTTGGCGATGTGAATTGTCCGATGTGGCATAATAGACATCTTTTTTTCGATATGGTAACATTATCAACTGTGACAACAATAAAATTGTTTTTGCTGTCTACGTTTTGTTTTCTTTTTCGAAACAGGCCTGAGCCTATGATGAGAACACGCATACAAACAAAGACAAAAAGACGGAAAAAAATGAAGATACACTACGGTTCACAAAGTGGAACCTGAAATCATTTATAAGTAGAGAACAAGAAACACTAAAAGCACTAAAGTATAATAACAACGGGGTTTCTGGCCCGGAAGTTACTTCCGTCTGGGCATCAAGGTGTTTACGGTGTGATGGGCCTCCTTGGGGCTCCGCAGAGGGCTCCGTTGACTTTATAGGCCCTCGTGTTGGTTGTGTGTCTGTCGGTGGTGTCTCCTTGGGGGCTGACTATGTGTTGCGGAGGACCCCTGGTTATGTAAGGTTATGTGTGTTGTTTTTTGGTATGGTGTGCTCCCGAGGGGACTCCGCTGGGGCTCCATTACTGAGTGGGCCCCCGTGTTGTGTGTATGTCGATGGTGTCACTGTGGGGGCTGATGTTGGGGTCTGAAAAGTGTGTGAGTGTGTGATGGCGAGACCCGGTGATATGTAATTGTTTGTACGGTTATGTGCGTATGGGTTATGTATGTTGTCTTTGGGTGTCCGTAGGCCCACGGTATTTGTTGTAATTGTGAGGTTATATGTTTTTTTTTTTTTTATCCGAAGAGGGGGGAAATACATTGCGTACTTAGCTAGCACGTGCTGGCCGTCGTGCGGGACTCCCGGTGCAATGACTTCAAAGCAAGAGTAAATCGTTGCATTGAAACCAGTATACCGTATACCCGCTAAAACCCTAACCTCTTTCTCCTACAACCATGGTCCCCTGCGGCACTCTTAATCAATACTACTTCGCAAGGGTGGTTCATTGCAGATGTTTACTGCTCTTACATTGAAAGCCTCTAAAGCCTACTCCTCGAACGTATTGCGGAGTTCTTTGAGGATAGTCTCCGCGTAATCTGATACCAAGTTCCAGGCTTGGGGGCCCTTCAGCATGGCTTCTACTATTTGTTCTGGAACGATATTAGTCTCCAGAATCCTCTCCACTTCAGCACGTTGATCCTGAAACCGGGGGCAGGAGAAGAACACGTGTTCCGCGTCCTCTACCACGTCCGTACAGTGTGGGCAGTTTGGGGAGTTTGCCCTCCTGAACCTGTGCAAGTATGCTCGAAAGCATCCATGTCCAGTCAGGAGTTGAGTGATGTAGAACCCAACCTCCCCATGCTGGCGGTTGACCCAACGACTGATGTTAGGTATCAATCGATATGTCCACCTTCCTTTAGTAGAGCTGTCCCACCTCTCCTGCCATTGCCCTAGACTCATGGCTCTTTCATCGCTGTTTCCTGTCGGTTGGTCTTTCTCTAACTTTCTGCGATAAAGCCGTCCCCTTTCTGCAGCCAGGATGTCGATTGGTAGGGTAGAGGCAATCACATTCACCGCCTCGTAAGACACAGTGCGGTAGGATGATGCCACTCGAATCGCTGAGAGCCGCTGGACTGATTTCATTTTCCGGCGGTACGATGGTAGCTCGAGCGATTTCTCCCATACCGGTGCCCCGTACAACAAAACAGAAGTAGTTACTGTTGCCAGTAGCTGTCTTCTTATCTGTCTAGGGCCTCCGACATTCGGCATTATTCTAGATAATGCCCCCTGTACCCCAGCTGCTTTCTTGCTGGCCGCGATTATGTGCTCTTTGAAGTTGAGCCGTGTGTCCAGGAGCACCCCCAAATAGCTGATGAAGGGCTGCGACTGTATGTAGGAGTCGCCTATTTTGAGGAGTGATGGTTTCCCTTGCCTTTCGACTGCTAACAAGAAGTGTTTCGGTCTTTTGTTCTGCTAAACTCAAGTCCGCTGCGAGCATCCAATGCTGAATTGTGGCTATAGCGAATGAGAAGGTTGTTTGTATCTCCTCTATGTGCTTGCGCACTATGATCAATGCCACATCATCGGCGAATGCCACTAGCCTGACGCCCTCAGGCAGACCGAGCAGGAGCAGGTCGTTGTACATTACGTTCCATAAGAGGGGGCCAAGAACAGAGCCCTGAGGTACACCTCCTGTGATCTTATAGTCTACTTGCCCATTTTCAGTTTGGTACAACAAGATGCGGTCCTTGAAATACGCTGAAACCATTCTGCGTAAGTACTGCGGAACTTCCATCCTGGCAAGAGCCTCCAAAATGCGGTCCCAGCTGGCCGAGTTAAAGGCGTTCTTGATATCCAGGGTGGCTATTAGACAGTACTTTTTTCCACCTCTTCTCCATCTCTTTCCCGAGATAGCCTCTCTGGCGATGTTGGTAACGAGTGTCACGGCATCGATGGTTGATCTCCCATTTCTGAACCCGAATTGGTTGGTGGAAAGTTTCGGCTCAACGTAGGGCTCCAGCCTATCTGCTATTATCCTTTCAAGGAGTTTTCCCGCAGAGTCCAACATACAGAGGGGACGATATGATGACGGTTCGTCGGGAGGTTTCTTTCCCCCTTTAGGGAGGAGCACAAGCCTCTGCTTTTTCCACTTAGTCGGGAAAACCCCCTGCTTTAGGCAGGTCTCATACATGTGTAGAAACATGTCAGGCCTATTGGCTATGGCGCATTTTAGCGCGATGTTAGGTATGCCATCTGGTCCGGGAGCCTTACCGTTTTGGAGCCGGTTGCACGCGCCCATCAGCTCACTCATAGTCACTGATGGTATATCTTCGTCCCTCACCTGCCACGAAGGATTAGCGGGTAGCTCAGGCTTCGCAGGAAACAAGTGAGTGACAATGCGGTGCAATGATTCGGGGCAGTTCGTTGATGTCATGGGAGGGGCCTTAATTTTATGCATCACGATTTTATACGGTTTTCCCCATGGATCTTGATTAACTTCGTCACACAACTCCTTCCAATAGGATCTCTTGCTTGAGAGAATGGCTCTTCGTAGTTGTTTGTCTTTTGATCTCGTAGTCGAGCCTTAGTTCTTCTGTTGTGACCCTGTCGCGTCTCCGTGCTCGTTGATGCAGCCTTCGTGCTTTGAGACTCTCTCGTCAGTGTGTTGTGAGATCGTGTCGTTCCACCAGTAAACTGGTGGGCGGCTGTTGTTCTGCCGTCTCCTTGGCATGGAAGCATCGCAGGACTTGACAACGCTTGTCATTACCTCTTTGGCAGTGGCTTCTGCGCTTGTTGCTATTGACAATGGTTCCTGCTCCATAACCAAGGCGAATGAATTAGCATCGAAAGCATTTTTGTTCCAACCGACTGGCTGTGACCTCGCACGACTGACACACAATCTTCGTTTGGGAGTGGTGTTGATTTCCCATATAATAGCTTGGTGGTCGCTATTAGTAAACTCCTCATCGACCCGCCACTCACAGCCCCCTTTAATTAGGTTGCTGCTAACGAATGTCACATCGATAATGGAGCTGGCTGTGCCTTTGCGATATGTGCTTACGGCTCCTGGGTTGAGGAGTACCAGGTTGAGCGAAGACATGGTCTCAAGGAGAGCTCGTCCTCTCGCGCTCGTTTCCCGGCATCCCCAGTCAATTGCCCATGCGTTGAAATCTCCTGCGATGGCGACCGATTCACGCTTCCGTACATCCTCCGCCAAGGTGTCCAAGAATAACTCGAACTCCTCGAGCTGTGCACTAGGAGGTGCATAGCAGCTATAGAAGTGAACCCCTCCCACTTTGGCTCTCACAAGCCATGGTTCGGGGGTATTTGGGAGTTGTTGGAACGGAAGTTTACCGCAAGCCCATATCGCTGCTCTGTCCGTTGTGTCATTTACCCAGGACAGGGTGTCGAAGTTTTTGTACTGCTCGCAGATTATGGCTACGTCGCAATCCAATTCCCGCACCCGCTGTTCCAGTAGGTCTTGGGCTGCTTCGCAATGGTTGAGGTTGAGTTGCAGTACTTTCATTTGCGGGCTTGTGCTGCTCTCATCGCCTGTTGGTAGATCGGACATTTCCAACTACCCGCAACGTGCCGGCAGTCTGACCTACTATCTTTCTCTTTGCAGAGTAGGCACTTGGCAGGTTGTTGACAAGCCGAGGCATTGTGACCAGCGCCTATGCATCTGTGACAACAACTGCTTCGGTCAGTCTTGCCTCTGCACGCCTGGGCGTTGTGCCCAAAGTGCCAGCATTTGAAGCACCGTCGAAGGCTGATCCTCTCGCGAACACGTACTGTGCCCCACGCAAGTTTCAGCTTTCCAAGTGCGATGGCTTTCTTGGCCTGGACCTCTGGGAGACAAACAACTGCCGTTTGTGTTGATCTATATGCCCGTCGAAGTGATTTCACTGCCTCCTCAGTGATCTCTGCCAGGCCGTCGATATTATCTTTGAGCAGCTTTACCACGTCTTCCTTTGTACTGATCTCATCCAGGTCTTTAATTTCAATCTCGATTTGCGGTATTCGAGATTGTACAGTGGCCCCGCTTGGGAGCTTATTCTTGATGGCGTTACAGTAGCGCTCCATCTCCTGAGCGTCTGCCTTCGCGAATAAAAACAGGAGATCTCCCTTAGCTGTTCGTCGGATCTTATTGACTTTTTTGCCTATATCCTGCAAGGTGGGATCATTTTTGATATCTCGCAAGATATCTGCATAGGAGCTCTTCTCGCCTTTCTTTATAAGCAGCGTACAATGTGGCGCTGGTTTTTGCTTATTGGTCCTCGGGGCCTTTTTCCTCTTTACCAGTTGCCAGTCAGTCAACTGGTTTGAAGGTTTGTTTCTGGTCTGCGGTTTAAACTTGGATTTTAATTCATTGTTTCTCTTCGCTTCTGAATTGACCACCCTACTTGTTGTTGCCTGGGTGGTTTGCCCGATGTTCTGGCAACCTTCTTTACCGGGCTTTAGCTTGCTAGCTAGCACCGGTTTAAGAGTTTTTGGTAGTGGTGCCTTACTTGATGAGGCTACTGAAGGCGAGGCCTTCGGTGGCGAGGTCCTTGCTACCGAGTCTCCCGGCAGTGAGGCTACTTTTATTGAAGCCGCCTGCTTTGGGGCCGCCGGTATTGATGCAGCCGGTTTTGAGTTAGCTGCTTTTGAGGCAGCCGCTTTTGGGACCTCCTTTTGCTTTTCACCTTGTGTCTGAGTGTTTGACACCTTTACTGGCGATGTCTGTGTTGTAGCAGGTTTCGCTACAGGAGATGGCTGCGTCGTTGACGTCAGATATTTGTCATATTCTGACTTAATGGCGTGTGCCAGTTTCTTGATCTCATGATGTACATTGTGCCTAGGCCCAATGAACGTCAAGAGCTCATCGATCTTTGCTCCTAATTTGTTTGGAGCGCCACTCTCATCTGTTGCCCTTTGGGGGACGTCAACTCCTCTATTCGCCTTTTGGAGGACTTGGCTGAATAGTGTATTGCTGCCAGCTCTAGTTTTAATGGTCGATGTTGTACCATTAACGGTGTTCTTCTTCTTCTTGTCACTATGTGACGGAACCAGTGATAATTCGCTCCCCCCAGAATCCGTGGAGCGTGCACCGGCCACCGAGGCTTTCACTCGATCGGAACCGGTGGTGGGATTATCCTCTGCAGAGGTACCCACCTGGGGTATTAAGTTCACCTTATCACCCATATCTATAAATGGTTTATTTTCGGGGTTCCTTCCCCCTATCTGATTTTGGTCCGCCCTGAGGAAATCCTCAGTACTCCCCATTGCTGGAGAGCGTTCCCCTATCCGCCACCTGGGGAGGCGCCCGGTAGTGGACCAACAACCACCCCCGGGAGGTTATATGTTGAGAGGTTATATTGAGGGTGATGAGCTGGGGAGCTGAGGGGTGTCGTTCTTTGGGGGGGCCTGATGGCTGTCTGAGAGGTTATGGGGGCTGAGTAGTGCATGTATAGGTTAAGATGTTCGTTGACTTCGTGTAGCTCGATGATCTTAGAGGTTATGAGGGCTGAGTGATGTGTACAGTTTATAGTTGTCGGTCGATGACTGTCTGACAGGTTATGTGGGCTGGTGGTGTTTGTGTAGGTTATGTAATGGGGACTGAGTGATGTATGTGGTTAGGTTGTTGGTCGGTTGACTTCGTGTAGCTCCATGAACTGAGAGGTTATGGAGTTAATGGCTGTCTGAGAGGTTATGGGCGCTGAGTGGTGTGTGTGTATGTATATGTTAGGTTGTTCGGTGACTTCGTGTAGCTCGATGACCTCAGAGGTTATGGGGGCCGAGTCTTGTACGTAGTAGGTGTTGAACTGTTATGAGATGTTACAGGACTGATTGCTGGGTAGATAGGTTTCGACTTCAGTGGTTGTCATTGTGTGTTTTGTGAGTTTGGTGTTCCGTAGTTGACATTTTGTGTTTATGAGTTTCGTGCTCCGTAGTTGACATTCTGTGTTTTTGTGAGTTTCGTGTTCTGTAATTCTGTTGTGAGTTTCATGTTCCGTAGGTAACGTTGTCTTTGTGAGTTTCGCGGATGACGTTGTGTTTTTTGCCAGTTTGTTGTTTGTGCTGTAGGGTTTGCTGTGAGTGGTTGTATTGTCGTCTGTCTTGTGTTGGGAAAAGGTATGGTTATGTTGTATAGCGAATAATGTTGAGCGAGATAATGTATACACGAAAATAAATGAAAATAGAAACAATTATTGATGAAATAATTTAGGACAATTTATTATTTAGAATTAACCATTATATATTACACAAACGATAATAATGACACACATATATATATATATATATATATATATATATATATATATATATATATAACAGAAGATGACATAAACATATGTCAGAAAGTATCTAGTCTTCATATACATAGAGTATTTGACTTGTCGTTATGCGCATGCGTCCATATTTCCATCATCCTCTCCTGGGCGCAGATGCTCCATAATTAATCCCAATGCTGTGGTGAAACCATTATGCTTGGTACGATGAAGTCCTTTCGTCAAAACATCAGCAATCATGTCTCCCGTATTTAACAGCGATTTGATTAGCAGCAATCTTCTCTCGCACAAAATGATAGCGTACCTCAATGTGCTTAGTACGTGAGTGATATACAGCATTTCCTGAAAGACTAATTCTCTGATTATCACAATAGATTGAAATGGGACTGCCTTTAAGTTTAGGTTGAAATTCTTCTTCTACTTGTTTCAACCAAAGAGCTTGCTGTGTTGCAGAGGTCAATGACATATATTCAGCCTCAGAAGTTGACAGAGCTATGGTTTGCTGTTTCTTTGAATTCCAGCTTATTGCTGCACCCTGAGATAAAAATACATAGCCTGTGCAAGATCGGCGATCTTCAACATCATTTGCCCAATCTGAATAACAATATTTTCACATATGTTCCTTTTGTAAGTTAGTTTCATATTCATGGTTGCTTTCAGGTATCTCAAAACTCGTTTTAAAGCCACCCAATGTACAGTAGCAGTAGGTTGACTGTTGAATCTACTCAAGGAATTTACTATATATGTTATGTCTGGTCGAGTTCCTTGCGATGGGTACAACAAACAGCCAATAATTTCCTGGTATGGAATATCCTTTACAACTTCATCTTCACTTTCTGCCTTTCTCAACTTAACATTTACATCAGTAGGTGTCCACACTGACTTACAGTTGTGCATTTCAAACCGGATGAGTGTCCTTTTTATATATAAAGACTAATCTATAGAAATCTCTTCTTGATTTTCATTTTGGTGACTTTAAAACCAATGCAGTGCTCTGCTCTTCCTAAGTCCATCATACTAAATGTTTTCAGTAACTTGACCTTCATTTGTGATGTTTCTTCATTGTTAAAGAAGTATAACAGATCGTCTACATATACCGCTACAAACAATATGTCATTTTCATCTATAATGCGATAGTAAAGACAAGGATCTAAGTTTAAAGGAGTCATTCCAATATCTACTAATGCAGTATTTAATTTCTTGTTCCATTGTCTGCTAGATTGTTTCAATCCATATATAGACTTATTTAATTTGCATACTTTATTTTTATCTTCATAACCAGGTGGTAAGGATATGTATATCTCTTCATCGATTTCACCCTGTAAGAAAGCTGTAATTGCATCCATTTGGTGTATCTTAAGTCCATATGTTGCAGCTAGACTGATTAATATTTTATAGAACAATAACGAACTACAGGAGCATACACTTCATGGTAATCAATGCCCTTGACTTGCTTATAACCGTTGATTACCACTCTAGCTTTATAACGTGCAACAATACCATTTCCATCCCTAACTTGGTTTTAAAAACCCACTTGCTGGGAATTGCTGTCTTTCCTTCTGGTAAGTTAACTGGTTCCCATGTATTATTTTCTAACAATGACTCATATTCTTCATTCATTGCTGTTCCACTCAGCATTGCCACTGTTAAGAGCTTCTACAAAACTCTGTGGATCACAGTTTAGTAAACTGCTGACTCATTACTCATTACTCATACACATAAGTGATGTGGGAGTCTGATCGACATTATTTGCATTATGTTGTATTCGATGCCGAAGTGGCCTCAAAACTCTATTTGGTTGCTGAGGAGAATCAATTGTTTCAGCAGGTAAATCTGATTCATCATGAATATCTTCAAATTGATCGGAATCATCTGAAACCAAAATACTTTGAGATGTATCCTGTGTTTCTCTTGTTTTATTAATCCCTTTATCGATGTTTCTTTTCTCAGGTTCTACACATTTTTCATACAATAATAAGTCGATGATTTTCTTCTCATTTTCAGATACATCAACTTTATTTTTTATAATTGAACTCTCTTCCTTTTTTATTATGGTATTTTGCTTTTCTGATACATTATTAACTTTTTTTCTCTTAATTGAAGCTTCTAGGAATACAACATCCCTACTTACAATTCCGTTTTTTGTTTCGGGTTCTATAAATCGGTACCCCTTTGTGCAATCACTGTAACCAACAAAGATCAGTTTACGTGATTTCACTTCAAGCTTGGTTCTATGTTCTTTAGATATATGCACCATAGCAGAACATTCAAAAATTCTCATATGGCTCAAATTTGGCTTCTTTCCAATCCATAAGTCATAGGGCGTCATATCACATAAAGCAGAACTGGGTGAGCAATTAATGATATATGCAGCTGTAACTATTGCTTCTCCCCAGAATGTGGTCTGCAATTTTGCATTTAAACTCATACATTTAGCTCGCTCTATTAAGGTCCTATTCATTCTTTCACTTAGTCCATTTTGTTCAGGAGTGTATGGATTAGTTGTTTGGTGCAATATTCCATGTTTCTTTAAGTATGTTTCAAAATTATTGTTTTTATATTCAGTTCCATTGTCACTTCTCAAAATTTTAATTTTTCTATTCAGCTCATTTTCTACTCTGTTCTTGAATCCCACAAATTTTCCAAAAACTTCTCCCTTATATTTGATAAGGTAGACATGTACTCTTCTTGAGAAGTCATCAATAAAAGTATCAAAAACCCCTGCACCTCCTAAAGAAACATGTTTCATTGGTCCACATACATCTGTGTGGATAAGCTCTAGCAAACCTGTTGCACGGGAGCCTTCGGTAGGGAATGGTTGTCTTGTTTGCTTGCCTTCAAGACAAGTTACACAGATAGAATTTGCTTTTCTCAGTGTCAACTTCACTCCTTCTGTACAATTGGGTATTTTACCAACACTTGTGAAATTCAAGTGACCCATTCTTTGATGCCACAAATATGCATCATCATCAGTCTTAGTAGCCAGCATAAATTGCATGTCTTTACTTTCATCAATATTTAACTGATAAGTTTCATTTATTAAATTTGCCATTGCAACCAACACATTACTTGGATTATAAATCTGACAGCCTTCCTCATCAAATGTTACTTGGCATCCATTTTTAATTATTTTGCTTACAGATAGCAAATTCGTTTTCAGATCTGGTACATATAAAACTTCTCTAACCTGTATTGTTTCAGTACTGCCATTTTTTGCATTTACTTTAATGCATACATTACCACAACATTCAACTTTCAGTACTTTATTGTCTGCAATTCTAATGCTTGATACAGATGATGGAGTGACATTTGTGAGCCAATCCCAGTCCATAGTCATGTGCATGGATGCTCCAGAGTCCACATACCAGTTCTTGAAATCATTTGTTCTGGATGCAGAATATGCTGCTACATATCCAGATTTTTTATCTGTTTCCTTAGGACTTGATTTTTTATGTCAACAATTTTTAATGTGATGGCCATATTTATTGCAATTAAAACACCTCGGGCCTTTCTTATGCTTTTGCTGATCATTTTTGGGCTGATAATTTTTAGTATTTGTATAAAGTGCAGTAGTATCGTATGGTTTAATTTCTTGTAACAATTTATTTTTTACCAAGTCAGCACTAATCTTCATACCGGAACTTTCTAAACCCATAATCATAGGCTTGTACATATCTGGCAATCCTGCCAGCATTAATGTGCCCAACCACTCATCATCCACATCAAATTTTATATTTCTTAATTTGTGTGCCGTGGTCATTATTTTGTTTACATAGTCTTCCACTGATAAACTATTCTCTAAATTAGTATTTATAAGCTCTCTTAACAAACCAACTTTTCGGGTTAATGCACTATCTTCAAATGGTTTTGCTAAATTGTCCCATACCTGTTTGGCATTTTGGGCTTCTTGAATGTGTACATATAATACTGAATCAACTAATAATATTATTTTGATTTGGCTTTAGTATCTTGTTTTAACTTGCGTTGATCGGCTGGATCTGGTTCTCTCAAAATGCAATCATATAAATCTTCATGTTGCAAATACGCTTTGACAGCAAAACTCCAACTTGCCCTATTATTGCGACCTGTGAGCTTCTCAATTGACATCATTGAATTACTACTAGCCATTTTTTACAATATCCAATAAGGTTAGAAACACACCTTTGAGTTCAGCAATTATGCACGTTGTAAACTTCTGCTAGGTTACTCTTTTCTTGATTTTATCCAAAATACACTATACGGCAGGCAAGACTGGGCTCATTACCTGATGAAATAATTTAGGACAATTTATTATTTAGGATTAACCATTATATATTACACAAACGATAATAATGACACACAATATATATATATATATATATATATATATATATATATAAGAGAAGATGAGATAAACATATGTCAGAACGTATCTAGTCTTCATATACATAGAGTATTTGACTTGTCGTTATGCGCATGCGTCCATATTTCCATCAATTATTTACTAACTAATTTTGTATAAATTTCATGTGTATAAAAAAATTTGTACTCTCTAAGAGCATTGGACAATAATGAATTATCACTAGAATCACATATTCCATAAATTAAATTATAAACATTTAAACTACCACATTTAGTATCGGTCGTTATTATTTTACATGTAGAAATTAACCATTTGTTAATAGTAATTATTACATTTAAATAATATGTAAACAAAGTTATATTTCCAAGTAATTTTACTATGTGTAATAGTAAATAAGAGTCTATAATTAACATTTCTTCAATATCAAATTGGCTTACCCAAAAAGCGTTATGAAATTACTTAACCCGATTACATGGTTAACGGGCTTACAGTGAGGAATTGTCCACATAGTGAAGGATTATGGAGAAAATCGTTCTCCTCATCACTTTCATCTTCTATGAAATAACACATATTCAGAAACTTTCGTAATGTTTCTGTAACTCATTCAGACTTATTAAAGATTTCTTTTTCATCTTCTTCTCGCTGTAGAGCTATTACTGGGTCAATGCATCTAGCAGGAATTAAGCTCCAGGGCACTGTAAAATAAGAACTATAAAGCTCACACTGCGTTAATAGTAATACTTTTTCGGATTTTGTTTCTACTTCATATTGATTCAAAACATCATTAAGTTCACTATCCATATCGCCATCACTAAAAGTAGGCAATTCACTCGACATTTTTACCATTTGATAATTAAACTAGAACTGTAGTATGGCATACAAGTTATGGAAATGGATTTCTCCCCCTTATATGTTTTTGTCATCAATTCAACTATCATGTCACTTATTGAAATCCAACCAGCGTACTTTGACCTTACCAGGTTTGCGCAGTGATATTGGTGGTGGCGATAATCGTATAAATAAGAAAGTCAAACCGCGTTTTTTATTCAGAGTTCAAATTGATTTGATGTCTTCAACTACTGTAAAGTTTTGGTAGTTAGCAGGTGGGCTGGAGTTTAAACCAACCAATGAGAGAGGGATAATTTTAATAGACGCTTGACCTTCCTGTGTTAATCACAATACCGATGTCTTTCTTGAATACATCACGTGAACCGGAAGCTGAAGACGTCACAGAAAAATCGCTTCTCATTCCAAAATGCAATTCAATAGAAACTCAATTGAAATCTGTCAGTAAAGACAATAAGAAAACCATCTCAAAATTTGAATCTTCGTTTAATGATAACCATATATTTCAGTCAAAAGCGCATAAATGGTCTAGAACTCTTCCCCCTTTTTTATAAGCCTTACCTTTTCCTCAAATAACAAGAAACATAACCTGTATTAGGAATATTATATGTCTAATTCTTTCACACTAGCAAATATGTAAGAAGAGATCGGTTGATACAGAAAAAGGGCGGGAGATGCCATAAATAGACTTATTCCCAGAGTCTCTTGGCAATTTAGTTCAATGAAGCATCATTTGAATAATGATGATGATTGCTAATGGAATGTGGATATATGCAATACGTACTGTGTTGTCAAATTTAAAGCAAAATCCTACTTTAAGATTTAATCGACCAATGAAGGCACGGCTAATGACGTCACGCAAAAGTGAACATAATTACCAGATTAACATATTTCCCTAGATCTCGGAAAAACACCCACTTAAAGCATATTGTTCCTTTTAACAGTGATGAGGAAATCCTTAGATCTAGGGAAAACACAAACGATTGCAATAATCTTTGTGGCAATGTAGTTCAAGGGAACATCGTTTATCGGTAGCTGCATTGTATGCCATGTTGCCAAATAGAAAGCAAAATGCTACTTCTAAAATTCGTTGTCTCTTTTGTAGAAAATAAAAGATTATTAAACACCCAGCATAGTTTACTGCTAAATATGGTTTGAATAAGTCTAGTCAAAAAATAATGCTACTTAAAGCGAGTTTTGTGATTTTCACCCGAATATTGAGAAAGGTGTTGTACATCAATGTACCATATGCCGTAAACCAAATGGCTGTTTGTACTTCATTAGATTGCTCAAACAGATCCGATTATATTGTTACGAAATTTACCAAAGCCGGCCCTGGCTTCATTCCGATGAGACATCAATCGCTGGGTTAATAAAATGTTAGACTGGAGTATTCTCACAGTATTCTCGACGCTGGGCAGAAAAAGGTGGTACCATCGAGAATGACAAATTAACCTATATAAAGCGACACTAATTTCAGCAGTTAGTTAGTTTTGGTGCGTGCAGCTTTTTTGGTTGTTATGATTTCGATGTAAATAATATTAGAATCAGTTGTTGGAAATATTTGATGTTTTATGTGTAAATAAAAGTTTCTAGAAAGTGACAGTGAATATTAGTTTGTAAAATTAAATAATTGAACCCACCAAGTTTACAATAATTTGGTGTCAGAAGTAAAGAATTAAGTGAAGTTAAAATCCCAATTTGATTTATAGAAACCCATATGGAAAAAGAAAAAATGGATGAGACTACCAAAAAAATATTCAAACAGGTTACGGATTGGCTAGATGAAAAGATAACTCAGATCCTGAAAAAACGTGACAAAAAAGAGAAACAACATCAAGAGGACATTCAACAAAGGTTAGTTAAATTTATAGATGAAAAACAAAATAATTTAATTGAAGGATTATTCTCGAAATTTGAAGAAAAACAAGAACAAATCGAATTAAAAAGACAAAATAAATTTAAAATGCTAGAAGAAAAACGACAAAATGATTTTAAATTATTAGAAGAAAAACGGCAATATGATTTTAAAGTATTTGAAGAAAAACAGGAACAGGTTGAATTCTCCAGAAAAAAAGAATCTCAAATATTAGAAGAAAAACGAAAACTGCAATTTGAACAATTAATGCAAATAGTATCACAAGTTAATGAAACAGTTAATGAAAGAATGTAAATAGTAGAATCAGATATAAAAGAGATAAATGACAACATAAAGATCCTAAAAAATAAGGTGGAGGCCCTTGAAACCAAGGTAGATAACATCGATTCCATACAGAGGCAGGTGAAATTTGAAATCAGTGCGAGGAAAATACCAGAACACCACGATTACCAAAGGATCCGTCATCAAACCATCCACATTTGGTGGCAGTTCATCTAGGCCCATGTAGGAACGCTAACTTGAAGCAGTGGGTACAGCTAATTGATCGGATAAACAAGAAAAATCTACCTCCCTTGTAATTTCCTTAAGAGGTCCGGCCTTAGAACTCCTCCAAAGCATTCCAGTCGATGAACCAGGCAATTTTGACAAGATCATAGCCATCCTGGACAAAACATACAACAATCAGTCCTTGAGCCAAGTATACCAGGTGCAAATAAGTAGGAAAATGCCTTCAAGAATTCGAAGAAGAGGTGAGACGTTTAGTGCATTTGTCATACCTAGAGCTGCCAGAGGAAACTAAAGATCAATTGGCTACAAGAAGTTTCATAAACGGTATCAGAAATGTGGAAGTACAAAGATATCTAAGATTAAGTGGCGTAAAAAAAACAATGAAGCTTTATTCCGGAAGTTGGAAGTAGAGGCCGTCATGAACATGTCCAAGCCGAGGGTCCGAGCAGTTTCCTTTAACCAGGAAGAGCCTGGCGCTACTGGCTTGTCTGCACAAACTATTAGAACGGTCACAAAGAACTGGCAGCAGAGGGACATGTGACCGTTGCGGACGGACAGGACACTTTCAACGTGACTGCAGAGTAAGGCTACCAGAACGATCACCAACCAGAAGTAGCCAACAATATTGAAACTCCGATCAGTTAGCATAAGGGGGCGAATGCTGACTAACCGTCCACCAGTCCCCAGGACAGTGTCCATCCGGAGATTTTGCCGAGACAGCCTAGTCATCAGGGTCACCAGCAATGACCGAGCAATTACCGTCACCATCGACACCGACCCGCTGTGTCCATTGCCAAGTCCAGGGTCTTAAGGTCATCGGAAATCCGGCCAGTTAATAACAACGTCCAGCTCAGAGCAGTCATCAGCAAGTCCATGTCAATACAGGGTGAGGCAGATGTAGTAATACAGATAGGCGGACAACAGAATCCGGCCTAGGGTCCTAGTAGCTGATATTGAGGACGATTTCATACTGGGTATGGACCTAATCAGCCAGCATAGATTTATATTCGACCCAAGGTATGATGTTCTTCGGTTACTAAATGAGGAATATATATTGACACGGCCCGTCAAGAGCTCAGCGACCTCCATAAAAATTGTAGCAAAACCCTCAGCTAGAATTCCCGGTCGAATGAAACAGATTATTCATGGGCAGCTAGAAATCAATCCTGGGAGCTGCGTTGGAATGGTGGACCCAGTACACTCAGCTCATGACTACTTAGTTGGACGGGCTATAGATAAAACCGGACGAGAAATACCAACTAGAGTCCTTAATTTGTCCAACAACGACATCTGTATTGCCATTGGTCAAGAAATAGCTTGTTTCAAGTCAGTAGAGACCATCATCAATTGCAAAGAAGAGTATCAGACATCGGGGAAGGAACAATTTATTCTAAATATAATACAATTCGGAGTCTTTCCAGTTTTTAAGAAAAATTCCCCCTTCAAGGCTTTCAATAGTTATGTTCTAGAATTCTTCTTCATGGTCTGCTTGATAATCGAAAATAGCGCTCCATATTTATTCCTCATTTTATTTACTCCGATTTTGATTGTTTTCTTCTTAGTAGTGTTATTCATCCGTGTTAATGCCCCAGCTAATTTATTCTCCTTCTACCTAATTTGTTTTATAGTAAATGAATATTTTTGCATCAATAACGACCATCTCAGTATCCTAGTACCTCGCAACATATTATTTAGTATATGTGTAAGACTCGAATTAGCCTTACTTTTTCAAATTAATTGGCTATTTAAATAAATTTTCATTTTGTGACAAAGGAAGTTGTGCTTAATAATTCTAATTACGATACAGAATTAGGTTTTCTCATGTATTTTCGTGATCGTAGGCAGAAAATATTTGGGTAATCCTTTTCCCCAATATCTTTGAAGTAGTAGTAGTGGTAGTTGATCTCTAGATGCATTTGTCTGAAGAATAATTCTCTTCCTGTTTTTGTCCCCATATCCATTTTTGACTTTTCTTAATAATTTTATCATATTTTTTCTTATTAATTTTTATTATATAATTTAGAAATGGCTGCAGTTAGGGTTAGGCCAAAGAATATGGAACTGTTCAAAGGATTTTTTGGTATTATAATATTTTAATAGACTAATTCCAGATGAATTATATAAATATAACATCTACATAATGTAAAATGAATTCACATTGCTAAAATTATGTTGTAGTGCTCTTATCTGCACATGCTGCTTGAATGCCAAGTTGTGAACTACTCAATATACTTGAAAACTTGTAATAATCTATATCTATAGGGAAATTAGCCAAAACGTATGCTTTAAATCAATTTTTGCAAAATTCTGGTCATTCTGTTATCCTGTTTGTCATTGTATCAACTGTTAATGGAGCTTCATACTGTGGCACATTTTATATATTTATAGTACCACCATCTAGACGAAGTCGATTTTCCCGATTATTTTTTCTTATCACAACCATTAGATTAAATTACAATAAATTTGGTAAATGGTTAATTTGATCACGATATTTAAAGGGAATAAGATAAGCCTTGGTTTTAATTTTTTTTATCCCTTTTATCTAATTTTATTCATTGAAATTATTTGCTATTTTATTTTCCTGGTTAACTCATTTTTCATTTTTATAATATTCTTTATATCATTCTTGCTCTTTTTAGGACAGTTATTTTTTTAGTATGTTTCAAGCTTTTTCTAAGTCTCACGACTTTTTTTGTTCATGATTACCAAAATTTTCAATTTTCACACTTCTATCATCTTCTTGCTGATTAATCTGATTGCATTTCGCCTCCCTCATACTTCCTTAATTAGTATCATCTTCAGCTTCCATAAACTTGATACTATATTCTAGAATAACTATTTTTTGTCTTTAACCGCTTCTGGTGTCATCAAAAAGTGAGAGTAAGAATATAATTTTATTGGTGAAGAGAGTAAACTATTATTAGGTGCCCAATGTTTAGAAATAACACCAATATTTGCAAATTATTAGTTACAATTTTGGTTTGCCGAATTATTAATTAATCTAACTTATATTCTATAGATTTAAGATCGCAGTGAAAGTTTGTTAAATATATATTTCGAGACCTCTTACGTATTCGTGTGAATATTTTTCAGGAAACAATTATTTTTTTAAAAATTCTATAAGGTCTTTACAAGCAATAACAATTTTAATGAAGGATCAGTTATTTATACTTCGCAGAGCTTTTCTGGAAATGGTTCCCTTAGTGCATTATCAAGAAAAATCCTATAATAACCAGCACCAGTCAAAATGCTTTTGAGCCATGTCGTTAGCATCTTTAATCATTTCGTTACTTTCTCCAATAGGTATCCGATTTACTGGCTTTGTTCTTATAACAATACAGATTTTATAAAAGGAATCTCCATAATATTAAGTTGTATTTCGAATACGCTTAGATTCCGTGCACAAAGGCATAAGCAGAAGAAGGACTACCTAACATTATGTGAAACTTCCACAATTAATTCATGCCTAAAGTAAAACTCATTTATTCTCACAACTTCAACGGAAAACTCGGCAACTTCTTATTTTCCTTCATTGGAAAAATTGCTCTAGGCTACTCGTTTGCATATTGAAGTTTACTGCGAGTTATGTAATATTTATTGTTTTCACTTTACGTTGTGAAGTTGGCGAGAACTCCTCTTTGGGTCGTTTGCCTGAAGGAAGATACTTTGAAGCAATTTTTCAAGGGGTGGAAGAGAAATTATGAAATTTGGCTGTTTTCATTCATGTGACGAAATAGAATTTTAAGTAAAAGGCAAGCTAATAATTCGCACAAATTGATGATCGATTGTCGAGCTGATTTTACGAGTAAATAGCACTTAGATTAATTCTATAGCTAAGTTTTTTTTTGTATTAAAACAACTTATGAAAAAAAAATTATAATTTAGGCATAGTATATTTAAGCAATAATGTTCCAATGTTTTCATTATTAATTAGTTTTCGTTTCGCTTTAACAGAGGAGATACGTTTTGTAAATCATAAATTTGACTTCCAGCCAAGATGGCCATCTGTGTATAAAGTAGCTATAGGTTAAATTAATGTCTTGATAGTCAAACTATAAGCTACAGATTATAATATTTTAGTTATAAAAAAATTAGTTTGTTTAGTTGATTTTTAAGAATTTGTTGGATTAATTTACTGTCAATTTTCCGACTCTAGAAATAATATAGAGGCTTCGGGTTAGAAAAGGATAAAAATTATTTGTTTGTTTGTTGTGATATTAAAAACAAAAGTGCTTAGTATAATGGAGTTATTTAAACAATTTTTATAAAGACCTTAGAGTGTAATTTCATACGACAATATGCAAAGCCGCTCAAGTTGTGGATAACAAAGATCAAAGTAATCTCCTCATGAGATTCTCAAAGACTTGTAACACACTCAAAACTGATTAACCGAAACGGTTTTTGCACGAACTCGAATGCAACAAAAAACAAAAACTAGTTTCATATTAATTTAGAAATACTAAACAACTAGTTTCTGTCCAATGAAATCAATGGATAAAAAACATACTGGTCTCTTCAAAGATAACCTTGAATGAAGAAGAAATTACAAAGGCATTAATTGGTTGATAAAATTCAATAATAAATTTACGAAAAATTGTCGATTCCTATGTAATTATCTCAATACTTAAAAATTTTGAATTCGTTTATTTAAAATTATTTTAAAAATATTTGCCTATCAAAATTTTGTATATCGCAAATAAATGTTGTTTTGGTTTTTGGCAATGTGATATTCTGGAGTTTCTTTTGTGCAGTATATTTTTCTTCGACTGTCCTGAATTCATATTGATGTGATACTTAAAAATAATTGCTACATAGAATCTTGCTCTGATATAGGACCGACATACTATGGCAAAGATACCTCTTGAAGTACTTTCTCATTGTGAAATTGTTTTTCAATTGTGGTCTGCTAACATTGTTTTTATAATTAATTCAACTTATTGTTGCTTAATTACCTTCTTATGAAAATTATTGATATTTGCTAAAGTAATTACCAAATAGCTAGTAAATGTTTTTTCTTGCATATAATTATTAAATCCAGTATAAATGACTTGAATCATCATAAATTTTATGGGTTTCTTGTGCTAAGGATTGTGAAATTATAAGGCTGTCTTGTTGAAGTTTCATCTGTTTAAGGGTCCTGTCTTGATACATCTTTAAAATTTTGATGATTTTGTTGCGGCCTTGAAACGGCTTGGACATAATTGTGAGCATCTTTTTGGTTTGAGTTCTCTCTGAACGAAATTCAAAATTATTCTTCTCCTTCCATTACAATGAGAAGTTGTCTGGAACATTCTTTCTATCAATTCTAATTGGTATCTTAGACATTGCTAATTATTATACAATATCTCGAAATATGGTGACCTGAATTTTGCTGAAATTGATTTTAAACACATTTTATACTGATTATTATCTGCTGAGCTAATTTCTTGGCCAACTGATTTTCATTTGTAATGTTGAATGATATGGCGTTTGCTTGTTTTTATATTTGTTGGTCATACTTTCAATGATTCTTAGATTTTGTTTCAGGTTTTGTAGTATCATTTCTTGTGAGACCATGATGTGTAAGGTATTTGTAGATAATGTTTTGGGAGCGTGCTTGACATTTCTCTAGTGAATTAAGATATTCTGAGATTGAATCATGAGAAATTATAATTTTGTTCCAAATTTTTGTACTAAATCTTGTTTTTGTATATATCTTTGTAACAAGTTTATGAATAACAGTTGTTGTGTTTGAGGAAATGAGTTTTCCATAATTTTGTTACTTGTTTCCATTGATAAAAGATTTATTTGTTATGGGGTTTTGTCACTGTCTATCTCAAAGATTTCGAGAATTTTAGGTTGATATATCATTTCGAAAATAGTTGAATAAAATTGCTCAATAATGTAATGTAGTGAATAGTTAATTTGTGAAAGTTTGTAAATTTTTAATTAAGTCCACTCTTGAAATAACTTTTTCAGTGTAGGCTTGGTCGTTTTTAACATGAATAATTTCAATGAGTCTTGTCTAGATTGGAGTTACCGTAAGCATTGGTTATTCTGAATTTCTGTCATATTTATTCATCGGACAAATGTCGTACTGATATAATCTGCTCTTATTGCTGGTGAATAAAATTGTTTTGTAAGTTTAAATGTTTAAATTAATTTTTTCGCTATGGTTGCTGTCTTCGAAGTAAATTTTGATAACTAGCTTTTGTTTATTGCGCAATTTACATCTTCCAAACTTATGTTAAAATTACCAAAGCTGTAAATGGAGTTTTGGTACATTTGCTATAAAATTTCACATATTGGATCGTTCAATAGTGAAGTGTCTAGCAATGTTAACTTTAGGGAAAATTTAATTAAAAAAAAAACAAGAAGAATTTCAACCCAATTGTGGAGTTGACATAAGAATATTTTACAAATTTGATGGGGACTTAATTATTATAATTTTTTAACGGTTAATCTGATACAGGAATAGTAACAATAGGCGCCTCTTGTTGAGAAAGCATAGTATTACCACTGTCACTATCGCTTTCTTCTGAACGTAGATTCAAGTTCACCAGCTGCTTTTGTTTCTAAAGTGTCGTATTTTAAGCATTTTTGTAAACTTTCTATTATCTTCTAATCAACCTATAAAACTGCATTTATTTTGCCGCATTTGGACCAACCAATTGTGAGTTTCTTAAACTGTCCATGCAGTGGACTACCAAAATTTCTTCTAAAGATCATTTTTAAACTTGCATGTAATTCCGATTCTCATCTTAAAATAAAAACAGTACATATTTCTTACACGAATACAAAAATACTTTCGCACAAGCAAGTTTTGATATTGTATATGTATATATACAGGGATGTGCCTGTCGCCGAAACAGTTCCTATAGTTAAAGAATAGAATATAATTCGTTACTAAATAAATGTACACAATTATCCATTGATAGAATGATAAGAATACTAACATTTTGTAAGAAAATGGCACATTATCAACTCAAAGATAACTTCTACAAACAAATTTTGGCATGGCCATTGGTTCTTGCCTGTCTTGTGCCTAAAGCAACATTTTCATGAAAAAATTTAAAGAACAAATAATTTTTATAAAAGAGAATAACCTTTAGCTTGGTGGCGTTATATTGACGATATATTCACTATTTGGGAACACTATTGAAGACTTACATGATTTATTAAACGACATCAATAACAAATAACCAACTATACAATTCAAATAGAAACTGAGCAGAATAACAATAGATTTCTTAGATATTTAATTAACAAAAACACAATCATTATTTGATACAGAAATCTACAGAAAGCCGACTCACACTAACAGATATCTATACATCTATTGTAACTCTAATTACTCAAATACCGTAAATCGTATTGCTTATTGTCAACTAGTAAATGGTGGCCAATTTGAATACTTGCCTTGATTTTTTCTAACTCTTTTGTTACATTTTTACCTTTCTGTTGTTTTTTTTTTGGTTTAAATAGAGTATCTGGGTGTCCGAGCTTCACTCGTAAATTCAAATTTACCCTGATATATAATAATCTTTTTAAATGTCATGTGAGGGGAAACCATGTTCCCCTTCCACTAATATGTATGCGTTGTCGAATACCAAAATGCAGAATTTCAAATTAAATTTGCATATATTAGAACAACGCGAAAGAATGTTAATATATGACAAGTGTGCAGAAAGATTGGATAATTACCATGTTCCATTCAGATTTATAAAAAAATAATTTGATGCAGAATGGGAGCATAGTAGACATCACCAATAATAAAGAGCGCTTCGAAAACCTTTAAAGCCATGAAGTTGAAATTTTGAATAGTTATTTTCGATAGTTAAGTAAGTGAAACTGTTTCCGAAGTTTCATCGTTCTAAACTTGTTTACGCGATAGCTGCGAATGTTTGAAAGATGTGCCTTTTTAAAATTTTCGCGAATATCTCACTTATTAATTAAATCATAACGATCAATATCTCATTTAGTAAGTTCTAAAAATGCGCATACGTACCTTTGATGCTGTGATTTTTTATTCTGTTGCTGAGAGATCACAAAAACTCCCAAAATTACGTTTTTTTTGTTATTTTAAACACCTCGTATAATTAACTAGAAGTAAAAATATGTTATGCCATGTACCTTCTTCGAGATAAATCATTTAAACACCTGTGAATTTTTTTGCAAATATAGTATTAAATTAAAGCTAAATTTCATACTTTATTTGTGATTTTCTTTACTTGGTCTATCCATTTTGACAGGTGAGCTGAATCAGGGTCGATTACCTTCCACATTTCTCTGTACATTGTATCAAAAACATACAAAATCTACTTACTTTGCTACATAATTGCAAATGTTTTTTCGAGGTTAATTAATACTACATAATATAGAATACATTACCCAGATTCAATACATATACACATTGCATAATATGTTAATATTTACACCTGAAGCCTTTCGGGGGATAAGTAGTATGTTTATGAGATCTTAAAAAAATGTAATAATATTAATTTATTGCATATACTCATATGTATCAAAACAAATTTATATAATCTAGTTTTCCATTCAAATACATATTTATTCAGCTCTTGGTATAGTTGCTTCTGACAAAAGTAAACAATTTAATTAAAGTAAGCTGGTGAGTTTTTATGCCAAGCTAACGAATAATTAAAGAATGCTAAACATATACCTCTCGGGGTAAATAAAATTTCAAACAGTAAAAATCATGTTATTACAATTTGAATTGGGAAAGGGTTAATTAAATTCAGTTTGTAAATACCGAGTTTCTACATGCAGCAGCAGAGAAAACTCTCTTTCTGTGAGTATTATTTTGTTTGCTTTAACATATGTTACCGATAAATAAATTTAAATAAACTAGTTTTTTTAAGTAAAACATTTCCATCAAATATCAGCTGAAAAATACTTGTTTTCGTCTTCGCTACAGATATTAGTCATTTTGCATGTTACGGTATTATCTCTTTCTCAGCATACCCATCATTATTTATAGATGAAATATTTTATATTTTAACGGATAGGCGGCCTGATTCCATTCTACCTAATTGTTGTTTTTTAATTTATTCGTTTCTTAATTTGTGATTCTTTGAGGTCTGGAACAATCTTTCACCTTCCTTAAAATGTTAATTTCTTGTGTTTGAATTCCTTTTTCTATTCGTTTTGTTGACCATCTTTCTTATTGTGATGGTTCGGTCGGTATTTTTTCACATTTTCAGTTAATTATTACTCCATTGATTGACCTATACAGATATTTTATGTGATTTATAGCTCACTATATGTTATTTTGATAGAATGTTTGATTACGCTACGGTGATTTTACTGAAATTTTATATCTTGGAAACAAAAATTTATACAATGGGTAAAAATGGGTGTACATACTTACTATTCTCACCAAACAAATAAAAACGACTTTAATCATTTTACAAAAATTCAATTATCTTACATAGGACTGGCAAAGTATTATATGATTCGTCATTTTGCGGAATATGCCATATTAAATGGGAGTAATGGGGGCCACTACTGTTTTACGAAGAATTTAATATCCTCGAAATACAAAGTAATTCGGGTGTAAATCTTGATATATACAGTCTTCTAAAATAAATAGAAGCGAGTTTTATCATTTTTCGAAAATTGAAATAGTAAATGCGGGATATGCGGTCAATATTATTTAAAGGATAATTCAATATCTTCGAAAAAGAAAGTAATATGGGGTAAAACTTGATATATATTTTTTTCTAAAATAAATAGAAGTAAGTTTTAATTATCATTTTTCGAAAATTGAAATATTAGAAGAGGGAAAATGGGGTAAATATTGTTTTACGGAGAATTCAATTTCATCCACATAGAAAGGTAATTATTGTGTAAATATTGATATATAGCCTTCTAAAATAAATAGAGGGGGGTTTTATCATTTTGCGAAAATTCAGTGTGGAATTTTTGAAGATAAATTCACTATTTCTCTGTAACCGAAAATAATGCAGATCTGAGAATTACAATATTAATTCTTTAAATTAATTGAGAATTAATGTGAAATTTTGAGAAAATTTTACTATTGAAGGCGGGTATGGGTTTCAGTAATTTTTCGGTAACAAAAATGATGTGGGTGTGGAAGTTCGTATATCTGTTTTTTCTCATAAAATAGCGAGAACTGAATTTAATCAGTTATCCATAAGTGGATGAGAATTGATTAAGTGACTCTTTCTTGAAATTGTGGAAGGGGTGCGAACTGAAAAGTGTTGAATACCTGAATAATCACAGGTGTTAACTGACATAAATGTATGAAATGAAAATAAAATCTAAAAAAGTACAAAAATATTATAAACCAAGGAACGTTAAAAATATTAATTACTTCAAAAAACAAAAATAAATTTATAAAATTGTTAAAATTATTCTGCCGAAAACCTAAAATAAGAAAAATCTCCATAATTACAACACATTAAAACAAAACAAATTGGAAAACGAGAAATCTACAATATAAAATATAAAACACGTCAAATATGTTTCGTTCATCATATTAAATACCAAAATAAATTTTTATTATTAGTCGCGGTGCTAGCCATAAATATTTCACTTATGAATGATGATGTTAAAACGGTTTCTACAAAAAAATGTAAAAATTACCAAGTTAAAAAATATATTCATAATAAATGCGTTCAAATAAGCACATTTGTCTAGCCCCTTCGGAACTGGGACGGGTCAGTTAGTCAAATATATTTTATAAAAGAAAGAAAATGTTGTTAAAGGCCGCTATCCTTTATCAACATTTTCAAATGGAGATATAAAAATTTTTCTTCATTTGCATTATTTATCTCTAAATGTTGTTTGGTCGTCGTTTAGGGATTTACTTGTCTTATAAGCAATTTATTTTCCGCCATGTTTGTCTCCATGTGACTTATACACCTCTCACAAACATGGTTGTTGGTACGCTAGTCTCAAAATTAGCTTGGAATTGATTCTCTTCGTTTGTATAATTCTGTCTTTCTCTCTATTTGTTTACTTAACTAGAGTAAGTTTTTTTCGATATGATTTGGCAGGGTTCAGTATTTCTACTTTCCAGCCTAAGTACAATTCCTTATACAGAGTCTCCTGTTTCTTGTATCTTCATTTGCGACTTTTTGTATGTCATTGATTTTTGCTGCTCTTTCTCCATTTCCGTTTCTATATTTATTTTTCCCATAAAATGATTAATTCACCTTATATTTCCTTCATCTTTTTCGAATTCGTCAGCCTTTAATTACGATGAATGTTTTACTATTAACAAATTAATATTAACAAAACGTTAATCAGATCCTTTGTCGTGTCCACTATATATGCTTCTTCCTATCATTGTGGCCGCCACTTTACAATATACTATACGTAGTCAATTATTGATCTGTAGCCTATTGCTCTCTATTCATATGTATGTGTTTTCTTTTTTATGTATTGCCTTAGTCTTGAATTAAACTTTCCTTAGAATTGTGTTTCCGTGGCCCTTTATTTACTAGTGGTCGCCCAGAGGTCGATATTTGACCCTATTTCATCAAACATTATTGATGTTCTTTTGTGAATAGTATCTATTAAATGCAGTTGAGAAGAAATCCGAGAAATATGCGTCATCACACCCTACCCGCACAAAATCATTTACGTCATATCGACAAATCTATTGATTTACAAATAAATATGAAATCCTAATCAAATACAGGTTTCCAGATAATTTTGAAAAATGCCTGACCCTAACAAAACTTTGGCGGGTGGGTCAAAATACTTTTAAATTCCTAACTTGAACTGCCATTTGTTGAAAAATTATGGAAATTTAAAAATATATTTGTTAGTCATCTTTTGTTAATATTGCATGTTAATAGTCTGTCATTTTCAGCGATGTTTTTAACGACCCCACCATATTTTTGGCAAATTATACACGAAGTGATCGATTAAACAACCGTGACTTTCCTTGAAATTTTCTTTATTTATAAAATTATACATTAAACTCTTTAGTGTTTTAAACTACAATACTACTGTTAGTCTCTCATTAAATTAAATCATAATCAGTTCAATGAAATATTTTTTATAGTTCGAGTCACTGCGTTTCCGAAGTTAATCATAAAAAATATCAAACTTTACTAAAATAATGACAAAAACAACCAAATGTGAATTCTAAACTAAAATATAAAAACTGCCTGATATTTTCCATCTGAATCAATTGTTTTTATTTTAAATTAGAAACTGCTTGTTGGATTAAGTTTGCAAGGTACTCGTCAGAGCTGACAGGTGAGGAATAAACCTTATTGTAGTAAGTTATTCTTGGTATGGCTAAGAGCGGTCCTGGCCAAAAATTTTGGAGCAGTCACTCATTTCTCAAAATTATTTTCAATACCTCTTTTTTATTACATTTTTTGTAATTTTTCCGGAGCTTTATAAAATTATCTTGTACGATTTGGGCAGGGGTGAGGAAGGGTCTTGACCGCTATGAGTCCTCTCGGGCCGCCTCTGTATACTATCAAAACCGATAAGACTGCACTTTGTTAACTTTCTAGTTTTTTATATCTCTTTTTGTAATTATTAAATTTCTTTCTCGGTTTCTAGACCTAGGTGAACTTGATGTTTCTGAATATAGTGTGGAGCCGGGATGATCACCATAATTTGTTACTGTGTTACTTTTTTGTGACTTTTTGTGACACTTGTCTAGAAGTTGAGAACTGGATATTTCAATTTTAGAGTAATAGATTATTGACCGTTTTCAAGCATTTTTCCAATTTGGGTTTTCACTTCCTCTTTATGAACTTGAGGATATCTATAAGATTTAGTAAAAACGGGCTTTACATTATTCGTATCTATCGAATGTTTAACCTCGTTAGTGAAAGTCAAGACGTCACTTTCAAGATAGAAAATGTCTTGAAATTCCAAACAAAGATCAGTGATTTGTTCGCGTTCTTCGTCATTTAGATGTTCAGTCCTAATTTGTTGTCTTATAGTCGAGTTTCTGTCTATATATTGGGAATCATGATAATCATCGGTGTTTAAATTCAAAAGAGGGTGAGTTTTGTCAAGTGGTGACAGTTTTAAATCAGAAAAATTTACTGTTTTGGGCATCGCGTTAGCATTGAAGTTAGAAATTCACCTTTGAGTTAATGTGAGTGCGTTTGGAAGTCGTACTCTGTCAATTTCTTTAGTTGGTAAGATGGCGTCGATGTTAGAGAGATCGCAGTTAAGTTAAAGATCTTTTCTGTGCGGTCCTCTATGGTTTTTTTGTTTTGTGTTGGTGTTATTGAAATAATGTTTGGCTTAACATTGGGTGTGTCGGGTACATCAGTCAAGGGTTAATCGTTATCAAACTCAATGTCCAAATCGTATATAAAAACTTTATGTGGGTTACGTGGAGCGAATGGGATTAAAGTGGATTGTGAGATGGGAATTTTTTCGTGGGTAATTCCTTGAATAGTTACCCTTTCAAGAAATCATTTGGTGAAATTTTTTACTGTGTTTTCCTTGAAGATTGAGATACCAGCTCCGGTCTCAATAAGTAGTTTGAATTTAGAAGAAGCGTCTAGAATGTAATAAAGATTTTTAGAGTTCACAATAAGAAGTGGGCTTAAAGAAATAGTTTCTCCGGGAAGTTCAAGTCGGGGTTGAAATCGTTCAGATTGAGGTTTTGAACCTGTGTTTCAACTTCGCACAAAGTTGTTGTCGAATCGGGAGGTTGGTCTAGGCTCGGAAGCGCTAAAAAATCCTCATAATCGTGACAATTAAAAGGCTTGACAGGGGTATCGTCAAAAGATTCTTCGAAGCCAGAATAATTTTGACTATCATCCTCGTAATATTAGATGTTGCTATTATCACTATAATAGTCCGAATATTGAGTGTAATCAACATTTTGGTGTTGATTAAAATGATGAGTGCTTTCAGGACGGTTATTGGGATTGTTCCGTATGATAGAAGGGCGAGAATAATTTGGGTTCATTTGAGACCTAAAAGGGGGTCTCTGGAAGTTTTGTGGACGGAACTGTTGTCCTTGTTGAGTCGGGGGATTATTTGAGGGGAAGTTTGGCCTTGTTTGTTGGTTAGGCCCAACAGGATTTAGTCTATGATTTTGGTTGAACTGTTGAGAAATATTTTGCGTTTTTAAACGGCAATTGACGGCTATGTGGCCTAATCAACCACAATGAAGACACTTAGGTGGTTGTGTCGGCTTTCGAGATGGGAAATTTGGTTTGAGAGGAACAGATTTGTTTGTTTTCTGATCCTCGAAATAAGATAGCTGAGGCTCTCTTCTAATTCGGGAATGGGCCTCTAGAAGATCCTTTGGATTACTGGCACGTATAACTTGACCTAAACGGGGTTCTAATCCCGTAAGAAGAGTATTCATCAGTATTGTATCCACGAGAGTGGTCTTTTTGTTCTGGACTAAACCCAGCCGTTTTGTGGATGCAGGAGTGCATTTTCGCACTGAATACTTGGAGTCGATTGTAAATAAGAATAAGGGAAGAGAGATCACGAGAATCTCCGAAATGCAATGTCAGTAGTTGTTTGATTTCAAGGTACGATCCGGGATTCCTTGAATTAACTAACTGCCCCGCTTTCCCTTTTAATTTGTTTTTGATATGTATCACTAACAAATACTATTGGTCCGCCGTGGACATATTATATGCGCAATTACACGCGTCTATAAAGGTTCTCAAGGAAATTTGGTCGCCTTCAAATTCAGGTATTACGGAATATATTTCCGTTAACTGATATCTCTCGGTTTCGGTGGTAACCGGAGTTGGTGAAGCTTGTGCCATTTTTATATGTATCGATACAAAAGAATTGGAACCAGAGAATAAAGTGTGTAAAAATATATTAAATATCAAAGGGTATAGAAAATTAATATACTGTAGAATACGTTATTTGGGATAAACGATTGTTTGAACAATAGAACAGTATGGTACAAAATGTAAAGCAATTAAAATCAATAGATCAAAATATCAACTCAAATAAATCAAGTATTCGGATAGATAAATAAACTAATAAAATAAGTAAATCAAATATACAAAATGTCAATAAAAGAAATAAAATAAATATATCAAATAAATCAAATAATGAAATAAATCAATATTACATTCAAATCAAAAAAAATCGAATAATAAAATAGAGTTTCAATAAAATAGAATCAAATTATGTAAAATCAATGTATTAATAAATCAAATCAAGTATTTACTTAAAACGAATGACGATTCACCATTACTTACATTAAACAGGAACATTGAAAGCACCGTGTTCTACGTTTGATTGCAGTGAGGACTTCTTCCAGGTTCGTTGTTCCATTGAGGGATAGGAATCCGCCGCTACCAGTTAGAATACTCGTGTTCTAGTAACGTTAGACGGATCCTACTGACTGCGCCAATTTGATATCACACTTCCAAAATTTCTCTTTTTAAAAAAGATTTCATTTATACTTCACAAATAATTAAAGTTTTAATATAAACTTGAAAATGAAAATAATAATAAAACTTTATAACAATTAAAAAAATACACAAATGAGTGTTAAACTAAACTAGACAAATCTGTAAGTATCAATGAATGATGTTTCAATTCAAATGTACAATTTATAACCTAAGAACGCTGACGAAGCTGTCGCAGCGCTTGCAGTTCTCACGGATGTTCGTCTGCAGGTAACTGGAGACTACACGTGTATGCTGAGTCAGCTGGAAACTTGTTGTTTGGTGTTTTCATATTATAAGTCGATGGAATAACTTAGATAACATATATATATATATAATATATATATATATATATATATATATATATATATATATATATATATATATATATATATATATATATATATATATATATATATATATATATATATTATAATAGAATGTGATATTTGAATTTTCAAATTCTATAATAATTTATAATTTTTATTACCTCAGGGTCTTTTTCGCTTGGGTTCAAGTTTCCAGATATTATATAAATAAATTAATTTTATACTTATCTTATAAGTCTCTCTTTCTTCTCAGTTACACTGACACTTTTTAAAATTTTGAAATTATATTTTTCACTTTATTTTTCTGGTTTAAGATTTTAAACTACTAATAAATAAACTTTCAAAATTTTCTATTAACTTACAATTTATTTATAATGGTCCACAATATAATTTTGATATAATCTTGCCTTTAAAACAAAATAAATTTCCTGGGCACTTAAATATTATTAAATTTCTATCAACTTGTTACAAAAATATTTCAATCCTTTAAACATAAATATTCATTATACTAAATTTTAAAAACCTTTATTTCTGTCACTGATTGATTATTTAGATTTTAATAATCTGTTTACTAAATAATGTTTCAAAATCTCACAGTTGCCTGGCTTGAATTCCCTTTTCCTTACTTTTGGTTTTGAAAACTACTTCCTGATTTCTGATTTTTGTAAAACCAAATTATTCTGCTGTTTAATTGACTTTTTTGACTGCTGTACCAATACCTTTATTCTTCCAACAAAAAATGATTTTTTCTCCATTCAATGGATTTCAAATAATTCCTTTTATGGAATATTTATTTTATAATTTCAAATTGTTTATCCAAATACTTCAAAAATTTTTTACTTCAAACTCAATTTTTTGTCAAACTGACATGGAACACTTATTTCAATGATATCACAGATCATTTATCTTGTTGTCATGGAAACTTAATTTTACAGGAACGAAATTTTGAACTGCTCTCGTCGACGCTTGGGAAACAAAGAGAGCCTTTCAATGTCAGATTTTCTATTTATGTAATATATTTTGCCATCTGCTATTTCCATTTCTGCTTTTATTTATTTTATTAATTTCCAAATATGTTCCTTCTAAATCATATGCAAAAATCTAAACAAATTTTAATTTGAATTTCAATACTGTTTACTCTCCTAAATTTTATCTAAATAACTTAATTCATGTTTTAAAAAATTTTGATTTGACACTTGTCCACTGTTGGCCACCAGTCATTTAACAGGCACTTTAAAAAAATTAGATTTTATTAAAATTAAGACTTAATATCTTTTGAACTATTGAATTTTCATAAACTATGCTCTAAGCTCTTTCTAAAGGTATAAATCTCTTTACTGTTCCATCATTCCTTAAAATTTTTAACGGTTTTTCCAATTTTGACGTTTCAATTCTCTCTTTATTTAACAAATTTATGTATTTAAAACATAATTTTGATCCAAATGTGTTATATTTAGTGTTCTCATTGCCTAATATGTGATCTATACTTGTTTTACAAACTCTACTGTGATTTTCATAAGTGAATTTAACCTTTTTGCTGTTTGACCTAAATGTGACTCCCTGCCTAGATTTTTTTATGTAAGTATTCAAATTCTATTACAATCTGCATGATAGATTATCTAACTTTATATGCCACCTTTTATCCTTTCAACAATTTGCTTTTGAAACATTCTTTTTACATAGTTTATATTTTTAGGTTAACCTTATCTTTGATATGATTTATGCAATTTCCTTTCTTTATTAGATATGTATGCATTTTATTTACATTTTCCCAATCATTTAATTATTCAAATTGCTAAACTTTTGTATTATCTTATGTCTGTTTAAATCCATATATATATATATATATATATATATATATATATATATATATATATATATATATATCCCATGAAAATAAAACAGTAACCGCCTGGGATAATAAAAACGGCACTATCCAGTATCTTCTATGGAACAAATAGTGTTGAAATCGAACTCTCTACAGCCAATGGAGTACACATCTAGAATTACGAGAGAACTCGGTGTTAATTATTAAAAGGAAAGTTAGACATTACAGAGTTAGTTCAGCTTATATTAGTTTATATTCCCGTTTGAAATATTTTTGGAGAAAAAATAATCAGCTGTTATTTGTGTGTAAATAAAGTTCTACAAAGTCAAAGTAAACAAGTGTTTAATTTAATTTTTGAACCCACGTGATTTACAACAAATTTGGTGTCGAAGTGAGTGAATTGAAAATCGTAAATTGATATATGGCGAAAACTCTAAGAAACTCAGAATTGGACAAGACTAACAAAAAAATATTCAAACAATTTACGGATAAATTAGACGGAAAAATAACATCAAGAGAAAATTCAACAAAGGTTAGTGTAATCTTTCGTTAAAAAATGTAAAATTTAATTAGAAAACCTGGTAACTAATATCGATGAAAGGCAACAAAACCTTGTTTCTACGATGAAAAGTGAACGACAGAATTTAATTGAAGGGTTATTCGCGAAATTTGAAGAAAACAAAAAACAAACTGAATTAAAGAGAGAGACTGATTAATTAAAAACAGCAGTTTGAATAACTAATGCAAATAGTAACGCAAGTTAATGGAGCGGTTAATCAGAGAATGCAAATAGTGGAGTCAGATATTAAAGTGATAAATGATGACATTAAGATCATAAAAAATACCATTAATACATTAATACTCTCTAATCCAAAGTAGATGACCTCGATTCCATTCCTAGTCGGGTAAAAGTTAAAATCAGTTCAATAAATAACACAGTACAAAGTGAAATACAAGATAAAAATAGTGTCATCCAGAACAAAGTGGAAACAGAAATTAAAAAATTGCAACAAGATTTGCAGAGAGGGAAATACCAGAACACCGTGAGCACCAAAGGTTCCTTTAGCAAACCACCCACATTTGACGGTAGTTCATCTTGGCCTATGTACAAACGGCAATTTGACTAATGGGTGGGACAACCAAGAAAAAATCTACCTCTCTTGTAATTTCTCTAAGAGGTCCGGCATTAGAGCTCCTCCAAAGCATTGTTGTAGATAAACAAGATAATTTCGATAAGATCATCGCAGCCCTCCACATAAGATACGACAATCAATCGTTGAGTCAGGTATATCAAGTGCAACTTAGTGGAAAAACGCAAAAATCCGTCGAGAGTCTACAAGTATTCGAAGCAGAGATTAGACGACTAGTACACATGTCCTACCCAGATCTACCAGAGGAAACTAAAGAGTTTTAGACATGGCATCAGAGACATTGAAGTGCAAAGGATTCTAAGGCTTAGTGGCATCAAGAAGAGTAACGAATCATTGGTCCGGGCTTTGGAGGTAGAGGCCGTCATGAACATATCTAAGATTTACCCTAGGTTTATTAATATACTTCCGTTGTATTGGATGTAGTTTGTGGCTATTTTGTTCTCAAATATTTAAAATTGTGTATTAGTACAGTAAAAGTATATGACTGTTTAATGCTGAGAATTATATGATTTAGGCTGTTTATACATTTAACAGTTCTATTTTGTAAATTAATTATTGAATTTAGTGCATTTTGATATGCTGATGATACCCAAGAATCAACCACATACTAAACTATCAAAAATTAAATAGTATTAGCATTAACATTTTTTTTGTTACAAATGTGTTTTAATTTAGCAAAATCCACCAATGAAAAGTTAATTCTTCATATAGTAAAAAAACTATTTCTTTATGTTATATTTATACTGAATAGGGAATAATATGAATCGCAAAATCAAATTATGATCATGTGCAAAATGTACCCTGCATGTTGTCTTAGGCTGCAGTGAACGACAAAAATTGGCAGTCCTTAACATCTGGACACTCCACATTCAAGTGGAATATCTAGTTCAAATTCAATAGATTTTAGTCTAAAGATTCTCATAGCGTTTAAAAGACCAACTCGTCTAGGATTAACTGGGAATCTGACCAGAGGCGGAATTAAATCCACTAAAGTGGTATGGTTTTTCTGATAGAATGTCTGTGATGATGGAAAGAACTCCCTTTAGTGGATTGTGTTTCACTAGCAGTATGCACGATGGAACCCAACCTCTTAGAGGAACGGATCATAAGTTCTGAATCAGTGTCTAAATAGATTCAAAACCACTTCACGCAATACATTTCCTTTTTTCTCAAATGTACCTAGACAAAATTACCATGAATAATACTCTTGACTTATCGGACCAATCCCTTTTTCTGGAGACATACATGGTCACTGACATTTACTGACTTGACTCGACGGTCTTTGAACTACGTGGCATTCTAGTAGCACCTAACGAAATAATTACTTCATCAGTTACGTATTGCTAACAGCGTAAGCCCTATTTAATATATTAACATTATCACTAGCTCTTCTCGGAACGATATCAACTAGTCAATGATTCATATCGAGACGAACAAGAGTTGACAGTGTTTAGAACATGCCTAAACATATAACAACAACCTCATTAGTAAACTAATATTGAGAAATTCAGATCAAACCATAAAATCAAAATCAACTGAAAAAGACAGGAATGTTCATCAATTAGGTGAAAATTAAACGTAATATCCCGATGTTTGCAATCCTTAAAATTTGTAAATATAACATTTTTTAGGTTTAAAGTTGTTCTGTATACAGAATTAGATGTAGTTTTTTCTAATAGAAGCTGTAGTTTTTTATCTGCTAACATAGTATAAAAATATCTCTCAGCATTGTCAAGTTTTTATCTCGTTCCTTAATTGAATATAAATGAATGATTTCTTTTTCGATTTCCTCAAAACTCTTTTTATCTTCAAATATCCTCGTTTAGAATATCAATATTCCTTTCAGTTCATTAAGTTGGGTTTTATGTTAAAACGCATTTCTTTAGAGCTGCATAAATGAAACGATCTCACCTCAGTTAGAACTGAGGCTTCATTCGCGCCTCGATAATTCCAGTTTCTTATCAAATTTTCGCAATGAAGCTTGTTAATAAATAATAATGGCCTGAACGTCAGGCGATTAATTGGTTTCTTACTCCATTATATCTGTAACAAAAAAAAATCATTTCATTACACGTGCACCCTTATATCGACACCGAAATAATTGCCGTTAAAATGTCTTTTAGCACCGCATTAGTGTCAAGCTCATTAAACTGACGTCAATTTCAGACGTTTTTATATTTTTGTATTTCACGTGAGTTTACAGAAAATCATCAGCCCAAAAATAATAATCCTAATTAACGACTTTATAATTAGTGAAAATTTGTGTTGGTAGAGGGCTAAACAACAAAGAATACAAGTAGAAAAATACATCAGGCGTTAATATCAAGAATAATTATTTAAATACGAATACTTCTACAACAAATCATCTAATAAATGATATAATTGAATAAATAGCACTAATTAATATGTTTTTCTCAGAAGGTGATCTAAAAAATAGTATGATGACATACCTAAGTTTTGGGTATGATTTGACTTTACCTTAGATAAACTTTAAAGCGGCGAATTCGTTAGTGCGGTTTTACTTGGACAAATGTCTTCTTGGAAGTCGGTTGACTCTAAGGAAACTAATCGTTAGAAAGTGTATTTCTATTGTAAAGTGAACACAAGGAGAAAAAAATTGATGACCGTAGTCAAGGGACACAATTATTATTACATGCATAATTGGATCTCAAAAAAAATAAAATAAGAATAATCTGGCTCGTCGGTGGCAGGGTCCTGAGGAGGCGGGCCCCTGCCGTCCAAAGAGCTGCAGCCCAAGAACCAGAACAACACTCATCAATACAGTCACAACAACAACGTGACCATCACTAACGGAGTCAAACAAGAACGAGAACTCCTCCCGCAGAAAGTGTTGCGCAGGATCAACAGCCAGCGCTCACTCAAGCAGGACTGAAAAGACCGCATGAAATAGACTAGCGCCATGAATGAATTTATAATGTGCACGTGAGTACACAGAGCTTCAAGTTACCGAACAGAGAGTCGCAGATCAATATCGTGTCATCTTGAGAAATGACCTGATTTCGCCTGAACAAATGGACACAATAAAGAGCGAAGTGAAAATCAGAAATACAACATATCTACATTTGCCGACCATTTATTAAATGAAATTTTACATCTAGATCAAAAAAGTAAAAAACTAACTCTTTTAGAATCACTTGAGATCATTAAAAATAAAAATTCACCACATTTTTTTAAGTGGCCAAACTAATACAAATATGTCTCCCTTACTTAATCTTAATATACTTATATAATACAAAATTCAAGATTATATTTATAATATTTACCTTTACTAATATTATACAATAAACAAATTGTGCTTTCTAACTATATATTCATTATTATCTTACAATACTATATAATATATTCAGATAGTTAGCATTTAGTTTAATATTTAATTCTGACGAAGCCTGTCATCAGAGAGAAACAATTGTCAAATAAAATATAATAAATTTGTGAATATTACCACAGTGGTTAATATTTTAATATAACCAATTTAAGATTATTACGTATTATTTAGAATATAAAGAAAATCAATGCATCTACTGATTTGCTATGGGAAGTTGTGGAACCTTTAGTGTGTCACAAATGTAAAATTACAGTTTTGCATCCTAACACCAAACCTTTATTTTAAACACTTAACGCCGTTTCAATAACTCTAAGAGGTCATCATCAAGGAGTACACCAAACTGAGAGCCCCTATACTGTTTACAATTTGATGAAATATGGTTGAATGTCGAACACTGTCTGGTTGAATAAATACTTTAACTTTACTTTCAACCCTGACCTTTATACTTCGTAATTGGTGGTGGTTGACTAAAGCGATATCTGTCTTACGAAAAAAAATTGGGGAGGATTCTCTCTTCTGTCTGAACGGTGCCACAGGTTAGACGTAAGTGAATTCTGCTCGAAATTGGGGAAAATCATTATTCTGTCGTACTTACGTCAGCTATAATTTGTTTAGTTTTATATTTTATAGTTTCTTATTTACCGTACCTTTGACCACAATTAAGCAAATTCACCTGGTTGGTCATTATCTGTTTGATTTATCGAATTAGTTTTTGTTGCAATTTTTTTATCTGCTATAATTCATTTTACAATTCATTCATATTAAGTGACCTGTGGGAAATTATATGTTTATGTTATAAGTTTGTAGATGACATAATAGTAGCACTCCCAGGATCGAGAATAGCAGAAGTATTGGAGGTATTCAATGGATTTGAAAAGAAAATATAATTCACTGTGGAAAAACAAGATGTTATTAAAGCTGTACCATTCTTAGATACAAAGGATTGCCGGGTGAATAATATCATTAAACTAGATTGGCATAGGAAAGACACACACTCAGACAGATTCATTCATTACCTCTCAGATCATCCAATATCAATGAAGATGAACATCATAACATAACAGATGAAAGCTAGAATTCAAAAAATATGCCACCCAGAATTTATAAAAAAGATCTTAGACAAACTGTTTAAATTTCTGACAGAAAATTCCTCTCCAAAACGCATGGTGAAAAAATTAATAAATGAATCGTCTGCAACAAACAATGACAACATGATGTTAGAAATTAGACAACATACACCCAATACCACCTTACCCAACAATAATGAAAATAAGACTTACGGAAACTTGCCATACATAAAGGACCTCACAAGTAAAATAAGAAATTGTTTCAAACAAGAAAACATCATAATCGCAACAGACAAAAACCATTGCTCACTTATTCACAAAATTAAAAGATCGGACACCACTGTTGTTGCAATCGGATGTGGTATATCAAATAAAATGTCACAACTGTGATTGTACTTACGTAGGCCAGACTTCACAGTGGCTTAAAAGTCGCCTAGCCACCCATAAAACTGACAACAACAAAAATAATCAAAGATCTGCGTTAACCATACATGCAAAACACTTCAAACATGCAATAAATTTTGATGATGTTAAGATACTTGCTAAAAGTAAGCAGTATAACAAGAGGTTGATACTCGAGATGATCCATATCAACAAACAATCCTATCTAATGCATAAAAAAGCAGACACGAACAACGTGAGCAGTATATACACCTATTTGCTCTCAGATCCCTTAAACCCATATTACGATGGACAGTTGGATGAGTAAGAAGACTACTGGAAAACAATCTATGGCACAATATATACATCAATGAATTCAGACAGGTGAATGACGCAAAAATGTCAGTTGACAGATAAACTCACAACGTTATGGTGCTGAATTAGTTCTGTATTTTATTGATTATTTTATTGTAACTTAATACAAATGGACCGTCAGTGTTAACTCAAGAATTTTGCTGCCCTGAAGAAGAAAAAACTGTTTCGAAAGCTAGGCTTGTAAATATATATTTTAAAATAAACTGTTATAAAGTCAAAAATAATGTAATTGAATTTAATTTATAATTTCTCAGGGTCTTTTTCGCTTGGGTTCAAGTTCCAGATATTAAATAAATAAATAAATTTTATACTTATCTTATAAGTCTCTTTTCCTTCTTCGTTACACTACCACCTTTTAAAATTTTGAAATTATATTTTTCACTTTAATTCTGTCTTAAGATTTCAAATTACTAATAAATAATTTTCAAATTTTCAATCAAGTTACAATTTATTTATAATTGTCCACAATACAATTTTGATATAATCTTGCCTTTAAAACAAAATAAATTTCCTGGGGAATTAAATATTATTAAATTTCTATCTACTAAAATATTTCAGTCCTTCAAACACAAATATACATTCTACTAAATTTTAAAACCCTTTATTTCTATCACTGATTTATTGTTTAAATTTTTCAATAATCTGTTTATTAAATAATCTTTCAAAAACTCACAGTTGCCTGGCTTTAATTTCCTTTCTCCTTGAGTTTGGTTTTGAATACTACTTCCTGATTTCTGATTTTTATAAAACTAAATTATTCTGCTGCTTAATTGATTTTTTTACTGCTGTACCAATACTTCTTTTATGGAATATTTACTTTATGATTTCAAATTGTTTATCCAAATACTTCAAAAATTTTTAAATTCAAACTCAATTTCTTGTCAAACTGACATGGAACACTTATTTCAATGATTCCATAGATCAATTATCTTGTTGTCATGGAAACGTGATTTTACAGGAACGAAATTTTTAACTGCTCTCGTCGACGCTTTGGAAACAAAGAGGACCTTTCAATGTCAGATTTTCTATTTATGTAATATATTTTGCCACCTGCTATTTCCATTTCCGCTTTTATTTATTTTATTAATTTCCAAATATGTTCCTTCTAAATCATATGCAAAAATCTAAACAAATTTTAATTTGAATTTCAATACCGTTTACTCTCATTAATTTTATCTACATCACTTAATTCATGTTTTCAAGAATTTTGGTTTGACACTTGTAACCTGTTGGTCACCAGTCATTTAACAGGTACTTTAAAAAAAATTGGTTTTTACTGAAATTAAGACTTAATATCTTTTGAACTATTGAATTTTTATAAACTATGCTCTAAGCTCTTTCTAACGGTATAAATCCCTTTACTGTTCCATCATTCCTTAACATTTGTAACGGTTTTTACAATTCTGACGTTTCAATTCTCTATTTATTTAACAAATTTATGTATTTAAAACTTAATTTGGATCTAAAGTGTGTTATATTCAGTGTTGTCATTGCCTAATATGTGATCTATACTTGTTTTACAAACTATACTGTGATTTTCATAAGTGAATTTAACCTTTTTGCTGTTTGACCTAAATGTGACTCCCTGCCTATATTTTTTTATATAAGTATCCAGACTCTATTACAATCTGCATGATAGATTATCTAACTTTATATGCCACTTTTTTTATTCTTTCAACAATTTGCTTTTGAAACATTCTTTTTACATAGTTTATATTTTTAGGTTAACTTTATCTGATATGATTTTTGCAATTTCCTTTCTTTATTAGATATATATGAATTTTATTTACATTTCCCCAATCATTTACTTATTCAAATTACTAAACTTTTGTATTATCTCTTGTCTATTTAAATCCATTACAATATATATATATATATATATATATATATATATATATATATATATATATATATATATATATATATATTATAATTGACTGTAAATAATATATATGCCAATTTTGCAACGCCTTATCAACAATTTATATTAAATTGTAAGTATGAAATTAGTTAGTTAGCCTCACTATTTGGTACTTTAGTTGGGCGCCATTTAATACGAAAAGCCCCACGTTGGGCGCCAATTTATAATTGACTAAATAATTTACAATGTATTAATTTTCAAATGTGTGATTACCTCAGGGTCTTTTTTGCTTGGGTTCAAAATTGTAGATCTTATATAAATAAATGAATTTTATACTTATCTTATAAGTCTCTCTTTCTTCTTCGTTACACTATCACTTTTTTTTTTAATTTTGAAATTATATTTTACACTTTATTTTCTTTTTAAAATTTTTAAATGACTCAGAAATAATTTTAAATTCTCAATCAAATTACAATTTATTTATAATGATTGTCCACAATACAATTCTGATATATAATATTGCCTTTACAACAAAATAAATTTCCTGGTTACTTAAATATTATTAAATTTCTATCAATTGGTTACAAAAAATTCAATCCTCTAAACACAAATATTCATTATACTAAATTTAAACAAAACCTTTATTTCTATCACTGATTGATTTTAGATTTCAATAATCTGTTTATTAAATAATGTTTCAAAAACTCACAGTTGTCTGGCTTGAAATCCCCTTTTCCTTAATTTTAGTTTGAGTATACTGCTTCCTGATTTCTGTTTTGGTTTATAAACTAAATTCTGCTGCTTAATTGATTTGTTTACTGCTGCACCAATACTTTTATTATTCCAACAACATTGATTTTATCTCTCCATCCAAGGATTTCAAATAATTCCTTTTATGGAATATTCAATTTCTTAATTTCAAATTGATGATTCAAAACTTCAAAAATTTAACTTCAAACTTAATTTCTTGTCAAAAATTGACATGGAACACTTATTTCAATGATATCACAGATCATTTACCTTGTTGTCATGGAAACGTGATTTTTCATGAACGAAATTTTGAACTGCTCTCGTCGACGCTTGGAAAACAAAGAGGACCTTTTAATGTCAGATTTCCTATTTATTTAATAAATTTTGCCACCTGCTATTTCCATTTCCGCTTTAATTTATTTTATTAATTTCCAAATATGTTTGTTCTAAATCATATGCAAAAATCTAAACAAATTTTAATTTGAATTTCAATACCGTTTACTCTCCTAAATTTTATCTAAATCACTTAATTCATGTTTTCAAAATTTTTGATTTGACACTTGTAACCTGCTGGTCACCAGTCATTTAACAGGTACTTTAAAAAAATTGGATTTTACTGAAATTAAGACTTTATATCTTTTGAACTATTGAATTTTTATAAACTATGCTCTAAGCTCTTTCTAACGGTGTAAATCTCTTTAGTGTTCCATCATTCCTTCCGATTTTTAACGGTCTTTATAATTCTGACATTTCAATTCTCTATTTATTTAACAAATTTATGTATTTAAAAATTAATTTTGATCTAAATGTGTTATATTCAGTGTTCTCATGGCCTAATATGTGATCTAAACTTGTTTTACAAGCTCTACTGTGATTTTCATAAGTGAATTTAACCTCTTTGATGTTTGACCTAAATGTGACTTCCTGCCTAGATTTTCTTATGTAAGTATCCAAATTCTACTACACTCTGCATGATAGATTATCTAACTTTATATGCCACCTTTTATCCTTTCAACAATTTGCTTTTGAAACAAATTCCACTATTTTACATATAAAATAATCAATTTTACAGAACTAATTCAGCACCATAACGTTGTGAGTTTATCTGTCAACTGACATTTTTGCGTCATTCACCTGTCTGAATTCATTAGATGTATATGTTGTGCCATAGATTGTACATTTCCAGTAGTCATCTTACTCATCCAGATTACTGTCCACTTTCGTAATTTCATGTCGGTTTTAAGGGATCCATTGAGAGCAAATAGGTGTATATACTGCTCACGTTGTTCTTGTCTTTTTTTATGCACTTAGAATTTGTTTGTTGAAATTTCGAGTTCAACCTACTTTCTTATATCCATACTTTTATTATCGTAACATTCAATATATTATTGAAGTGTTTTATTTCATCTTTTTATTTTTGCTTCAAGATGTCACTCAATTTACTGGTAAGCGACTTTTAAGCCACATGAATGATTAAGTCTGGCAACTCAACAAGTAAATACAATAAATTATGACATCAACTAATTTGAACTATACCACAAATCTGCAACAACTACTGGTGTCCGATGCTTTTCAAACTTTGTGAATCAACAATAAGTCAATGGTTTTCATGTCTCGTTCCCGATTTTATATGTTTTCTTTTTAACACAATTTTAAATCAAATATTTTACAATTTTTATTTGTTCCCTTTATATATCAAGCTTCCTGTAAGTCTCCCTATTTCCTCATTATTGTTGGGTAAGGTGGATTGAGTGTATGTTATCTAAGTTTAACATATGTCTGTCTTGTATGCAGACGATTCATATTATTAATTTTTTCACCATATGCGTGTTTAATTTTTTCAGAAATTTAAGTTTGTCTAAGTTCTTTTTTATAATTTAAGATTTTGCTTTTAGCTTTCATATGTTTCTTCTTCATCTTCACTGAATTGGATAATCTCAGAGGTAATGAATGACATCTCTTTTCCCTTTTCCTTCTAATTTAATGCTTATTTTTCATCCCAACTTTCTCTTACTATTTATTAACATTCTTCCTACAGGAATTATATTTTCTGGTCAATTTTTATCCATTGAATATTTACTTCTGCTATTCTTTCGATCCTGTACTTTTATGTACCATCTACAAACTTATAACATAAACATATAATTTCCCACAGGTCACTTAAGATGAATGAATTGGAAAATGAATTATAGCAGATAAAAAAATTGCAACAAAAACTAATTCGATAAATCACACAGATAATGACCAACCAGCTCTAATTTGCTTAATTGTGGTCAAAGGTACGGTAAATAAGAAACTATAAAATATAAAACTAAACAAATTATAGCTGACGTAAGTAGGATAGAATAACGATTTTCCCAAATTTCGAGCAGAATTCACTTACGTCTAACCTGTGGCACCGTTCAGACAGAAGAGAAAATTCTCCCAAATTTTTTTCGTAAGACAGATATCGCTTTAGTCAACCACCACCAATTACGAAGCATAAAGGTCAGGGTTGAAAGCAAAGTTATAGTATTTATTCAACCAAACAGTGTTCGACATTCAACCGTATTTCATCAAATTGTAAACAGTATAGGGGTTCTCAGTTTGGTGTACTCCTTGATGATGACTACTTAGAGTTATTGAAACGGCGTTAAGTGTTTAAAATAAAGGTTTGGTGTTAGGATGCAAAACTGTAATTTTACATTTGTGACACACTAAAGGTTCCACAACTTCCCATAGCAAATCAGTAGATGCATTGATTTTCTTTATATTCTAAATAATACGTATCTTAAAATGTCAATGATATGTTTATTTCACTTAAAAGTCGTGCACCTTGTAATTAAACCCAAGATATTGCGGATGTAATGTAAAACAAATTTTCTATGAAAAATTGTAATAATCTTAAATTGGTTATATTAAAATATTAACCACTGTGGTAATTTTCACAAATTTTGTTACATTTTATTTGACAATTGTTTCTCTTTAATGACCGGCTTCGTCAGAATTAAATATTAAACTAAATGCTAACTATCTGAATATATTATATAGTATTGTAAGATAATAATAAATATATAGTTAGAAAGCACAATTTGTTTATTGTATAATATTAGTGGAGGTAAATATTGTAAATATAATCTTAAATTTTGTATTATATAAGTATATTAAGATTAACTAAGGGAGACATATCTGTACCAGTTTGGCCACTTAAAAAAATGTGGTGAATTTTTATTTTTATTGATCTCAAGCGATTCTAAAAGTGTTAGTTTTTTACTTTTTTATTTAGATGTAAAATTTCGAAAGTAGTTTGTGGAATATGATTTTCATTTAATAAATGGTCGGCAAATGTAGATATGTTGTATTTCTGATTTCCATAGGCTCATAAATGTTCAGACCATCTTGTTTTAAATGACCTTACTGTGTGACCGATGTAAAATTTTGGGCAACTTCTACATGTTAACATATAGACTCCTGAGTTTTCATACCTACTACATAATTACATAAACCAAGTCCACCCCAATATTCAATTTGTACTAGAAACAGAAAGAGAATACACATTAGATTTTCTAGATTTAACTATAAAAGTATCTGATAATATACACAATTTTTCGATATATTATTATATATTATATAAAAAGTCCCATACAGACCTCACTATTCAAAATACTTCATGTCATCCAATCCAACACAAACTTGCAGCATATCACTCCATGGTACACATATTAGTAATTGTCCCGTTATCTAAACCTAACTTTGACAATAAACTCAATAGGATAAAACTCACCCTTCCTCTCCCAACTCTAAGTCAAAATTTCACCAATCCATTACATTTATAGGTTCTCCATCTGAAAAAATTTCTCAATTTCTGATAAACAGAAATATTCAAACAACCTTAAAACTAACAATAATTTGGCCAAACACATAAAAGATAATAAAGATGAAATTAATAAGCTGGATGAGTAAGAAGACTACTGGAAAACAATCTATGGCAAAACATATACATCAATGAATTCAGACAGGTGAATGACGCAAATATGTCAGTTGACAGATAAACTCACAACGTTATGGTGCTGAATTAGTTCTGTATTTTATTGATTATTTTATTGTAACTTAATACCAATGGACCTTCAATCTTAGCTCAAGAATTTTGCTGCCCTGCAGAAGAAACAAACTGTTTCGAAAGCTAGGCTTGTAAATAAAGAGTACAAAACAATAACAAGACAATAGTCAATATCCCTTAAACGGAAACCACTATATATATATAGTCCTTAAGCCGGCCCTGGTTTCATTCCATTACGACAGCGATCGCTTTTAGGAAAAAAATTGTTCACGAAATGGCTCGGCAGCTGTAGAATTGATGATTGATTTTACGAGAGTTTTCGATGCAGGTTTTATAAGGAGCGATCCATAATCGCGGCAGTCAGTTAGACAGCGACGACGAGAGTATATTGTAATGTTATTGTGAAACAGCGTTTTCGTATAATTTGATGTAAATAAAAGTTCTAGAAAAGTGAAAGTGAATATTAGTTTTATAATGTTAATTGAAACCACGAAATTTATAACAATTTGGTGATCAGAAGTGAAGGATTAAGTGAAATTAAAATCGTAATTTGATTTATGGAAACCCGAAGTATGGAAAAAATTGTCAAATAGGTTACGTAGGGACTAGATGAAAAAATTACTCAGATTCAGAAAAAACGTGACAAGAAGAAGAAACAACATCAAGAAGAAATTCAGCAAAGGTTAGTTAAATCTTTTGATGAAAATACAACAAATCTTGTTTCCACGATAGAAGGAAAAGAACAAAATTTAATTGAGGGATTATTCTCGAAATTTGAAGAAAAACAAGAACAACTTGAATTTAAACGACAAAATAAATTTAAATTATTAGATAAACACAGACAAAATGAATTTAAAATACTAGAAGAAAAACAACAAACTGATTTTAAAGTAACTGAAGAGAAAAGACAAGTGCAATTTAAACAATTAATGCAAATAGTATCGCAAGTTAATGACACAGTTAATGAACGAATGCAAATAGTGGAATCAGACATAAGAGAAATAAACGAAGACATAAAGATCCTAAAAAATACCGTGGATACTCTTGAAACCAAAGTAGATGACATTGATTCCATCCAAAATCAGGTGAAATTTGAAATAAGTGCTATCCAAAGCCAGATAAAAGTTGAAATCAGTTCAATTAAAGACGCCGTACACAGTGAAGTACAAGATAAAGTGGAAACAGCAATTAAAAAACTGCAACAAGATTTGCAGAGAGGAAATACCAGCACATCGTGAGTACCAAATACCAAAGGTTCCTTTAGTAAGCCACCCACATTTGATGGCAGTTCATTTTGACCCATGTATAAACGGCTATTTGAGGCCGTGGCTACAGCTAATGGATGGGATAATCATGAAAAATCTACTTCTCTGGTAATTTCGTTAAGAGGTCCGGCCCTAGAACTCCTCCAAAGTATTCCATTCTGGACAAGAGATAGGACAGTCAGTCCTTGAGTCAGGTATACCAACTCCAACTATGTGGAAAAACGCAAAAATCAGATGAAAGCCTCCAAGATTTCGAAGCAGAGATTAGACGGTTAGTACACTTGTCCTACCCAGACCTGCCAGGGGAAACAAAAGATCAATTGGCCACACAGAATTTCATAAACGGTATCAGAAATGTGGAAGTACAACGATACCTAAGACTAAGTGGCGTCAAGAAAAGTAATGAAGCTTTACTTCGAGCGTTAGAAGTAGAGGCCGGCTTGAACATGTCCAAGTTCCTTTAACCAGGAAGTGCCAGAATCACCATGTCAAGTCCTGCTGGCTGGTCTGAACAAGCTATTGGAACGGTCACAAAGAACTGGCACCAGTTAACAGTAACATCCAGCTCAGAACAGTCACCGGCTAGTCCATTGGTTCTCCACACTAGACCTAAAAAGTGGATATTGGCAGGTTGGTCTACAAGCAAACGACCGAGAGAAGAGAGCGTTCTCCACCAATAAAGGGCTGTTTAAGTTCACGGACATACTCTTTGGGTTATGTAATTCATCCGCTATATTTGAGAAGCAAATGGAGTATGTACTAAGCGTGTTAACATGGAGGACGTGCTTAGTATACCTAGACGACATTCTAGTCATGGGTCAGACATTGGACGGCCATCTGAAGAACCTGGACGAAGTATTTTCCAGAATTAATAATGCCAACCTGAGACTCAACCCGAAGAAGTATTCCATGTTCCAAAAGGAAGTAGAGTTTTGGGCAACGTCGTTTCCGAGTCAGGAATCCACACCAACGAGGAAAAGATAGAAGCCATCCGTGATTGGCCAGTCCCAAGAGACAAGCATGAACTCCGAAACGATTTGTTGAGGGATTTGCCACCATTGCCGCGCCTCTACATCGACAGACCACTGAGAAAGAGACCTTCCGTTGGAATCAGGATTGCGAAACATCATTTAGACGACTGAAGGCAGCACTATGATGCAGCCCAATCCTAGCCTTTCCTACACAGTCCGGCAAGTTCATTTTAGACACCGACGCCAGCAACATAGCTTTGGGGTCCGTCCTATCCCAGGTGCAACATGGTGAAGATAGGGTGATCGAGTACTACAGGATTCTCGAAACCGGAAAGAAATTATTGCGTCACCAGAAAATAACTTCTTGCAATAATAAGAGCAGTAGACCATTTTCACAAATACCTCTATGGTCGTCATTTCTTAATCCGAACTGATCATGCCGCCATCAAATGGCTGCTGGACATGAAGACACCGGAAGGCCAGGTGGATGGAAAAATTACAGCAATTCGATTTCAACGTGGAACCGTGCCGGCCGTTTTCATAATAATGCCGGTGCCTTATCCAGAAGACCCTGTAGAGCAGAATGCGGACATTGTCTGAAGACGGAACAGCGAGAGGGTATCTCCATCAGACAGATCCGAGTGCAGGCCAATGAAGACTGGACAACGGAGCAATGCATCCAGGACTCAAAACTAGAGGGGCACCCAGGCCACGATGGGACAAGGTAGATAGATACTCGGGCATGCTGAAATCGTTATGGGCCCAATGGGATTCTCTATGAATAAAGAATGGAATGCTCAAGCGAGTTTGGGAAAGCACCGATGACCACGAAACCAAGTCCCAACTGGTAGTTCCTAAGAAAAATATACCAGCCATCTTTACGGAAGTACATGATGGGATTACCGGAGGCCATCTGGGCCTGAACAAAACCCTAGACAAAGTTCGCCAGCGATACTACTGGGTAAATTACTTTGAAGACGTCAGAGCTTGGTGCCGGAAATGGGACACCTGTGCAGTCAGTAAGGGCCCGAAGACCTCGATCAAGGGCATAATCCAGCAGTACCATGTGGGCGTCTCATTTGAGAAAATTGCCATCGATGTCGCCGATCCGTTTCCCGAGTCTGAGAGGGGGAACAAATACATTCTGGTCGCAATCGATTACTTCAGCATATGGCCTGAGTCATATGCGATACCTAACCAAGAGGCAACCACGGTAGCGACGGTGCTAGTAGAACAGTAGAATACAGTATTCGAGTAACTAGAAGCGAAAGCAGAAGGCTACGCGGATATTTGTGTATTCGAATGAACAATGTTAAAAAGGTCACAAACTTCTTGATGCGTACTTTTCCTCTGCCCATACCCAATCATCATTAATATTTCTATTCTATCTCTTTTACTTAATTCGGTCATTTTACGATCAAATTAAAACAATACAATCTTTTTACATTCAAATAAAAAAACAAATAACTTATTTTGACAACTACTTTCACTAGTCCAATGAATTTCATGGACTTCTAAACTTGATTCATATTTAATTTGCGCCTGATTTAAACAAACGCACGTGTGTTCAACTATGGAACAAGCAATGCTGTTGGCTGTGACGGTATAATGCCACCGATTATCCAATAGAAATACAAATCCTTAACGAGCGGTTTGTTTATATCGGGCATAAATGAAATCTTAACCGAGTTCAGCTACCATCGAATTTTTGCTTTCCTTAGTTACTTTTCTGTTAATATCTCGGTAGGTATTGAAGTAAACAATATCAAACCCGATATTTTTGTATTCGCAATAAAATGTTTAATCAGAAACTAAAATACTATACAGGGTGTTTAATTGCAAATTTTAAAATCGACATTACTTCCGGTAAAACAGGAAGTTCAAAATTGTAAAAAAAGTTGGAAACCAATAGGCAATATCCACCTTTCAAATTTAATTTTAATATCTCTAATAATTCCAGAGATATTTACTTGGTTCCAGACATTTGTTCATCACTGTATATGGTTAATAAAAAAATCAAAGATCATAATAGGAAGATAAAAAGGAAGATTTATAATATCGTTTTATATGTATTGAAAGCCAATATTAAAATATACAACTGTAATTTTGGAAAGGTAGTTCTTTTAAATGTAAAAATGGAATGAAACCCAATATGCAATTCAAAGAGAATAAATGATTAAAAGGAATATTTTAAAGAATAATACATTTACACTTAATGAAGCTTATAAAACAGAATATCTGGGGATGTTAATATTGTGATAAGAATAGTATATCCCAAATATATAATTCAATAAAAACATTTAATAAGTAGAAAATGTAAATCTTACCTTGAAAATTGATATGCAAATAATACATCTAAATGTCAAAATTTAAATTAATCGGCTTTGGCACAATTTGATATTTAAGGCATAACAGGGGTAGCATTTCATAATTTAGAATCTTATAATCACATTTTAGAATAAATCACTAATGGAAACTGAATATTTCCACTTTAAAATTTGTAAATGAAAATTACAAATGTCAGAAATATTTGGATCAAAATTACGAGATAACAGGTGAAGCGTTTAATATGAAATTTAGTCAGATAGACAGAGAGGGGTAGAGAATTCGATAGAACATGTGTTTTGTACAACAGTGAGAAGTTTTTAGAAATTTTGACATTGGGGAACAATGAAATTGGAAGTGACAATATATGACACAGAGCGTGAAAAAGTAATGATTTTGAAATTTTATTTAAATAAAATGGTGGCAATCAAAATTGAGTAAATGGGAGATCAAGTTTGAATGAAGGGAGTGTTACATTTTAAAATGGTAAATCAAAATTAAGAATTAAGGGAGAAAAACTACGATATGGTCCCATGTCAGAATAAAAACTATATAAGCGAGTGCATACAGAAAGAAAAGGAGATTATAAATTCGGTAGTGTAACAGTAAACTCTACTCTAGTTGAGGTTAAAAGGTGACAGTTAATGTCAAACCTTGACAGAAAATTTTGTAAAAAGAAGTCTATAACTAGTAGAAGTTGTGAACAAAATAAACAACTATCATCCAAGGAAAAATAGCATATCAAAGGCAAGTGATATATAGTTTTGCAATACAATACGAAGTGTTAGAAAAGAAAAGAAGTTACGACTTGAGGTAAAGCAGTACATCTATTTGAACAATTTTTGGAAAGGAAAGCAATAAAAGTTAATATAAAGTATTACATTTATATAAACAATTTTGGAAAGAAGTAGCAAAGGTACGAGGTGAAGGAGTATATCTATTTAAATAATTTTGGAAAGAAAACAGTAAAGATTGGAGATAAGCAGTATACATATTTGCAAGCAGTCAAAGCAGAAAGTATACCTGGACATCATCGTCATAGAAAAGATAATGTCAATTATTTGAAAGCTTTAAAGTGAAAAAAGGTATTTAATATAAAGATTTAATTGGCGCTCAACTATTAACATTCATAATTTTAATAACTAATTTGATTTAATGGGAAATATTTTTTAGTAATGGGTTTAGAGATTAAAAATTGAAATTCAGAATTGCATATTAAAATTTCATGTCATTTAAAAAGTAACTGTAAAATCGAAAAGAACTATTCGAAAATTCTAAATTTTTAGATTAATTTAAAATAATTTGATAAGAATTTTGTTGATTCAATACATTTAAATAATATTTGATCATTTTATTAACTAATATTTAATGTGATAGTTTATATATATGTTGATTGAAGAAACAGTTATAATTATAATATACCATATTCTGTTTTTACTTTTAATATCCAGTTTTGATAAGTTAATTAGAGGTTAGTTTAATCAGAAAAGTAAATAACCAGTCTTAAAGTTTCTTATTGAGAAGTCATTACAACAAGTTTTAGAATCCCTACTGAGGAGGAGTTTCAAGAGTCGGAGCATTTTAATAAAAAGATTGTGTGGAGTTATTATATAGAAGCTAATGACATTATAATAAAGTAACATAAAGTTTTAAAACAAAATCTAATATATAATAACACCATTACAAATAAATGGCACCCAACGTAGTGGAGCTGTAGAACGCCGTGACAACATAGAGTTAAAAAAGTATTATTACAATTTATTGGCGTTCAATTAATCTGGTTCACGTTGGCATATATATAAAACACCAGTATAATATTATTGGCGAGCCTAACGTATGACAGTAAATTGGAGCAGTAGACTGGAACTATAGACTGTAGAACGAGGAGAATAAAATATTTAAAATAGGTATTTATAATAGAAAAATTAATTTAAAAAGATAAATTTACTAAAAAGGTATTTCCCAAAACAGTTAGTTGTATAAAAAGATTAGAACAAAGTTTTGATTGAATATTTAATATTGGCATATTTTTGATTGAGTTGTTTGATATTTTGATTTGATTATTTAGAATTGGTTTAAAAAATAATTCTGGGAATTTTGGGAGATATAACACCATATATAAACGAAAATTAAAACATATTTATTATTATTATTATCAAATTACAAATTTAATTAAGAATTATAAATTTTGAAATAAAATAAATATATAAAATGGTGGTAACAAGAAAAGGAAACAAGAAAAATACAAACCAGAAAGGCCAAGAAGATGAGCAGAAAGTACAATAAGATATCATGGTGGAAATGGACCATGGAGATGAGGAAAGTGTCAGAAACCAGGAAGTGGAGGATGGTGAAGATGCTGATGGAAGAGTAGTGGAGACAAGAGCACAAGTACATCCACCGAATATGGGAACACAGGAAATGGTAGTGGACTTAAGCATGATATTAACAGCTATAATGGAATATAATAATAGTATTAAGAATTTAAAGGAAAAATTAGGGGAAACTACTAATGAATTAAAAAAGGAATTAAAAGATGTTAATGTTAATATAATGGGAACAATTAAAGGAACAAAGCAAGAATTAAATACAACAATAGATAACAAGATAGAAGATATGGAAAGAAATTTAAGACGGGAAATGCAGGAAGTTAGAGAAGAAATGTTTCAAGGACAAGAAAAAGCAAGCAATGATTTGGAGATAGAAAGAAGAGAAAGACAATGTCAAACGGAATATATACAAGACAATGAGAAACAAATTCAAGGTTTAGAAGGGAAAATGTTACAAAATGTAAAGTATTTACAAGAACAATGGAAACAAGAAATTAATCGTATAGAACAAACAAGAATACCTATAATGATGGAAAGGTCAATGATAATGGACAGTAGCATAAAGTTTTATGGAAAATTAGGGAAGATCCATCCATGTATATTTATCCAGACAATGAAAACTCAATTACAGGGTATAAGAAATATAGAAGAAATAAAAATTGGTAGATTGGTAGATAAAGCAGCTATATGGTTTGCGTCCATAGTTGTCATTAGAAGAGATTGAGGAGAAATTTTTAAATTATTATTGGGGGGAAACGCAACAACTAGAATTCAGGGAAAAATTATATTTTGGTAAATACGTTGATGAAAAGGGGTAATATGATTGATTATTATTTGAGGTTGGTAATTTCTGCGAAACATATGAATCCACATATGAGAGAGGAAGAAATAGTGCTGAATATTGACATTTGGGGAAGGAATTGCGGAAACAATAGTTATACAAAATATAAAGAAAATGGATCAGTTTATTAATTATTTAAATAGAATTCAAAGAGTAAAATATAATAAAACAGGAAGTTATCAAAATCAAGTAAGAAACAGGAGTCAGGAAAACAAATCTAGCCGGAATGAAAATAGGAATCGTTTCAACAATAGAACAAATTATGGAGATAACCGGGGATATCAAAACAGGAGTTTCAGAGATAGCAGGAACAATAATCAATTCAATTACACAAATCAATTTAGAGATAATGGATTTCAGAATAGAAATTTTACTACAAGATTTAACGGGAACGAGAGAAATGTAAACCAAGAAAGTCGAAGAAGTTATGATGAACCGAGACAACAAGATGAAAGTAGAAGAATGAATAATCTCTGGAGAAGACATATTCTAGAAGAGAATAGAACTAATTCAGAAGAAAGTAATAGGAATCAAGTAAATAGAAGAAATACCCAAAGAAGTAGAAGTTTTGAAGCAGAGGAACCATGATATAAATACTGTGACCAGTCCTGATCAGCAAGAACAAAATAATAATCGGGATTTTTAAAGGAGTCGAATACCAAAGCAAATGGCGCAAATATAAACTCTAATAAAGACTATTTTATACCTAACAATGTATGTACCTACCAACATTTAAAAGAAACAATTGAAATTAAGGAACCAGAAGAAGAAAGTGATGAAAATTTAGAACTAATTTATATTAATCGAAAAGTTAACAATCAAAATCTTAAAATTTTAATAGATACAGGATCGGAAGGAAGTGTTATTGATGAAGATATATTAGTAAAGTTGAAAACTAAAGAAGATAATATCAAAAAATAAAAAGGATTAATATAATAGCTGCAAATAATAAAAAACTGTTTGAGGTAAACTAGAAGATAAATATAATTGTCAAATTTCATGATATATAAGTATCAATGGAATTCTTAATTGTAAAGAATATTTCATATGACGCAATTTTAGGCATGGATATGCTACGGAAACTCGATGCGGAAATAAATATTGAACAAAAAATAATTATGTTACAGGACAGAGTTATTAGATTTGCGGTAGAATCACATGAGAAGGGTCATGATGATTTAAATGAGGAGAATTATGTATTTGAAAATAAAAATAATAATTTAAGACTAAATAGTCAAATTGCGGTTAATGAAATATTGATATGTCCTTGTGAACAGAAGAATGAAATATTAAATTTAATTAGGAAATATGAAAAGTTAATTAATGAAGAAAATCGAGTTGCTAAAGATTATCTGCATAAAATCCAAATAAAAGATTTGAAGAATTTTAAAGTTAAAATGTACCCTATACCATTCAGATACCGAGAACAAGTAAATTCATAAATTAAGAAAATGTTAGATGTTCGAATAATCGAAAGATCGAATTCTGGATACATTAATCCTTTGGTGGTGGTAAAGAAAAAAAATGGCGAGATCAGACTGTGCTTGGATGCAAGGAGCATAAATAAATATGGTATCCCACAATGTGAAGCACCAGTGACCATCGATTCTATATTTAGCAGAATAACTAATGCAAAATGTTTTTCAAAATTAGATTTAAAACATAATTTTTGGCTGATTCCTTTGGAGAAAGGGTCAAGAGATTATACTGGTTTCCAAATAGATGGGGTAGTATACAGGTTTTAAGTAGTTCCTTATGGTATTCAATCGGCTTGTGCAGCGCTGGTAAAAGCGTTACATCAGATATTAGACAAATTTGAATTTGTATTGCATTATGTAGATAATATTTTAATATTTCCGGAAGATCGGACAGAACATTTAATACATATAGAAAAAAAACTGCAGGAATTACACAAGGCAGGTTTAAAAATAAACATTGAAAAATGTCAATTATATAAAGAATAGATTATTTATTTGGGATTCAAAATTACAAGACAAGGAATTGAAATGGACGAAGATAGGGTAAAAGCAATACAGGAGTATCCTAGACCGAAAAACTTGAAGCAGTTTAGAGGTTTATTAGGAGTCGTAGGATACTACAAAAGACTAATTCCTGATTTGTCCCAGAAAGAGTTGAAACTAATGCAATTACTAAAGAAAAATACAAAATGGGTATGGACAAAGGGGCATGAAGAAGAATTTAACAATTTAAAATTAGATTTTATTAAAGGGTTACAAATATTTCATCCAAATTATGAAGAAAAATTTATTTTACAAACGGATGCGTCAAAGAATAGAATAGCTGGAGTTTTGATTCAAAGATATAATGCAAATGAATATCCGATATATTTGTTATCAAGGGTAACAAGGAAACATAAAAAAAAATATTCAGTGTCAAAATTAGAAATATTAAATATTATCTTTTGCGTAACAAAATTAAGATTTATTTTATTAGGCAATAAATTTGAAATTGAGACAGACAATTCGGCACTAACATACATTTTAAATAACAAATACGGGAATAATAGAATCCATAGATGGGCTTTATTAATTCAAGAATATGATTTTGACATCAAACATATACCAGGGAATAAGAATATTATTGCTGATCCTTTAAGATTGATACAAACATGTTTTAAAAATAGTTGATATATTTTCTAAATTTGTAAAGTTATTCCCTAGCAAAAGAACAAATGTAAGTCATATAAAGAGCCTTCTTTATATGATTATATCAATATTTTAAGAAAGTATGAAAACCAGATTCAATAATTCTTGTTAATGCGACATATTTTCAAAATTCAAGATTTTTACAATTTTTACAAGATTCCCAAATACAACCTAAATTTATTGCTATCCGACATTCTAATGTTAATCCAGCAGAACCATTGAACCATTACAACATGGAAAAATTATAGAGAAGGTTAATAGACACATGGAGAAGGCAGCAGTAAAATATGTGAAAAGGATGAACAACAAGAAAATGAATAGATTTAAAAAAGTAGATCTTGTGGTAATAAGGAATCTTCGGCAATCAAATTGGAAACGTCAACAATGTGCAAAATTAATGTTACCATATGATTGACCTTATGAAATAGATACAGAAGATGGAATCAATACTTATCGGTTAAAAGAAATAAAAACTGGAAAAATAAAGGAGTGTACAACATCAGTTGTATTTATAAATATTATTATTGAAATGAAAGTTAAAAACTTATTTAAAAATTAAAATAATAACATAAAGACAATCTAGAAAATATGTAATTTATTGTAAATATATATAGTTTAATATTATAATTCATTGTTTAAAATATTATTGTCTGATTTTCAAGTCAGCAACCAGTAATATAATATATTCATTTTGATTCAAATCACTTTTTAAAAAATATTATTTATTTAAAACATACAAAATCAAAATTTAAACAATTAATTACTTGAAATACTTAATACTATAAGTGATAATATTTGAATGACTTAGTACTAAAAGTGATATTATTTGAATGACAACACGAGATCGTTTCCAGTTGCTTTTATAACATCGACAAAACTGCTGATGCAAGTCAGCGATTTTACTGGGTAAACGGACTCGTGTAGGTTTCCGGAAAGTTGTTTGCATATAATTCGAGATGAAATTTGATATCCCTGAGAAGTCACGTACGCTTTAATTTCCGTTGACTTTTCGACTGTGTGAACTAAGTGCTGATATATTTTGCATGTAACATATATATATATATATATATATGGATGATATCATCGTCTACTCTCCGACCATCCATGAACATATTTCCCGGTTAACAGAAGTTTTCAAACGATTGCGAAGTCTAACCTCAAAATCCAACCCTGACAAATGCGAGTTTCTTCGCAAAGAGGTCGCGTATCTTGGCCACCTTATCACACAAGAAGGTGAAGCCTAACCCCTCAAAGGTAGATTGTATCTTAAACTTTCCCCAACCAAAAAACTCCAAAAGATATCAAGTCCTTCTTAGGGTTAGCTGGTTATTACAGGCGATTCATCCCCAATTTCGCCAAGATTTCTAAACCTTTGACAAGATTACTTCAAAAAGACACACCTTTCCAGTTTGATTCAGAATGTGTCAAATCTTTTGACGAATTAAAAAGAGCCCTTACTTCTACCCATACTCATATACCCTAATTTTGAAGAGCCATTTATTCTTACAACCGACGCCAGTTCATTTGCTATCGGCGCAGTGCTCTCTCAAGGCCCCGTAGGTAAAGATTTACCCGTAGCCTATGCCTCCAGAACTCTCTGCAATGCTGAAACTAAGTATTCAACCATAGAACGAGAACTCCTTGCAATAGTGTGGGCGGTTAAACACTTTCGTCCGATAATTTTTGGCCGTAAGTTTTTACTTCTGACCGATCACCGCCCGTTAACTTGGCTGTTTTCTATAAAGGATCCTGGAAGTAGACTTGCAAGATGGCGCCTTAAGCTCGAGGAGTACGACTATCAAATAATTTACAAACCCGGCAAAGTAAATAAAAACGCCGACGCGCTCTCTCGCATTAAAGTTCAACCATTTTAATGAATACATATCATTTCAAGCAAACAATCATCTAACACCATTTCCAGTACTCCCAACAAACGAAACTGACGATGACTCACAAGAACCCAAACGAGAAGAATTATCGCTGAGTTTAATCGATTTGTTCAACCGTCGTCTCCTCTCATAAACGAGTCAATAATCGATTTTCTAAAATTGCCAACTCCTAGACCGAGGAAACAAAAAACGCATAGTTACATTCTTTTGGCATGAAAAATTTTACATGACATCATCGAAGACATTTTTGAGGAAAATGCTGATTTCCAGTAATGACACTCTTAACATCATGGCCAAAAGTGTCAGAAAAAGACGCTATTACATCGTCCCTCTTCCTTCTGACCCAGAAATAGTCAACGAGATTCTTTTCGTATCTCTGTATAATAGTAGAGATGTGTTTACTGAAAATGAAGTATTCTGTGTTGAGAATAACACTGAACTGCCCATTTTGGAAATGCTTTCGTTTATCTTTTCCGAAATCGATATCAAATGGAAAGTTTGCCAAAATATCGTCCAAACGGTTGAGAAAGACCATATACCCATCATCCTCGACCAATTCCATAACGGCAAAAATAATATACACCGAGGTATCAATGAAACTATCCGCAGAATAAAAGAAAAATACAATTGGACCGGCTTAATTAAAGACTGTAGAACAATTTTATCAAAAACTGTCAATCTTGCCAGAGAGCAAAAGTTTACCGGAAAAATCTCGACAGCCCACTTGTCATTACTGAAACCCCACGAAACCCTTTGAACGCGTCAACATCGATATTCTAGAAGTCCGACAAAAAACTACGCATTAACTATCCGGGACGAACTAACAAAATTCTCTCAGGCCTACCCCATAACCGACAAATCCGATTTTCTTTCAACAAAACTTCGCATCCATTGTGTGGACGTGAATTTGTGCGGGATCTATGCCAACTATACGACATAAAACTGACATTCTCCAGCGTTCAACATCCCAAGTCAAACGGTTCATTAGAACGATTCCACTCGACCTTATTAGAGATGATTAGAATCCATAAACTAGAAAATCCTGACGAACACCCTTTTAACATCCTCCCTTATGCAATCATTGCATATAACAATTCAGTAAACAAAACTCATGGATTCACCCCTTACGAACTTGTTTATGGACATACTTCGAGTAGGACTCCAGAAACTCTCTACAACCAACAAGCCCTGATAACTAAGTACATCAGAGATCTCAATAATCGTATCTCTCACTATTATAAAATTGCTCGCGAAAGAACGGAAAGAAAACATAAAGCGAAAGTCAGATTTGATGAACACGTTTCTGAAAATCTCCCAACTATCAAATAGGCGATAAAGTCTATATTAAAGAATCCCAGATCAAGGACAAACTCCAAAATAAATTCAATGGTCCTTTCGAAATCCTGGAGATTCACAGAAACTCCGCAACAGTACTAAACCCTAAAACTAACCAAAAATCAAAAGTTAATTTCGACCGAATGAAACCGTTCTCAGAAAGTAATTTTCTGTTTCAGGTTTTGCCTGCTGTTCGGGTCAGCAGTACCCAATTTCAACAGTACTCCAATAAACAATACTTTAGGTATCTACTTTCATAACGAAGCAGAAATAACTGTATCCAATGATAAATGGACACTTTTAGTACACAGAAACATTTCTACACCCCTAGAACAAGTATTTACAACAAATAACAGAATATTACAAACTATGTAAAAACTGTTAACTTCAATTCTTTTGCAAATCAAAAGTACAGACTCACGTAAGCCTCCTGAAACAAATATCAAATTTCTAACTCAATCAAACAGAAATTTTCGCTGACACTGAGACTTACAGTACCAACAGAAAGACACAAACGAGGTATACTTGATGGGGCAGGTACCCTTTTTAAGGCAATCACCGGCAATTTAGACGCCGCCGACGGAAATACTTTACCGAAAGCATAAACCGCTTAAATCAAGGCCAACTTCAAATTGAGAACTTACAAAAAAACCAAATAAGTGTCACCACATCCGTAATTAAAAACTTCAACGAAACTATCAAAATCTTAGAATTGACGAGAATATTTTAACGATAACATGATAAAGCGAAGCAATTAGGAAAAATTGTGTTCATTAAGGTCGCCTACGTCGAATCAAAACTCGCACTACTTGAAATGTGTGAAAAACTTATGGAGAATTATCTCTACTTAGAAGATAATTTGAATGATGTTTTAAATTCTATCACATTCGCGCGTCTGAAAATAATTCACTCTTCAATTTTAACACCAGTAGAAACATCTTATTACCTCATTACAGGAAGTATCGCAGTCACTTCATGAAAAGTAACCTTCCATTGGCTGTAAAGTACTCGAGCATCGCACAATATCTGGAAATTATTGAACTAGAGGCATTTCAAACATATACCGATCTTATATTTGTGTTAAGAATCCCTTTAGTCGAACAACATCCTTGAACCAGTCTTTCATTTATATCCTATCCCTATATACGATGAAAGAACAGGTTTACATCATATGCTATCCTTCACAAAATTCAAAAATATCTTGCAAAGAATGATGATTCTTTAATGTTTATTCCGATCAAAGACTTAAGTGCGTGTAAACCGTTATCCACTCGTAAGAAACTGTGCTCTGTTCCAAAGTTATTCCACACACGCATAGACAAAGAAGCCCTCTGCGAAGCACAGTAGACAAGCCCTGTAAAAGCTCACTAATATTCACTCAAGGATACAACGTTTCAAAACTAGAACCCAATACATGGCTCATAATTACTTCTGAACCCATAAGTGTTACAGTGAATTGCGCTCAAAAAACCAAAAACTCTTACAATCTCCCTCAACTCCATATGACTCTTCAATCAGAGTGTAGTGCGTTTATAGGAATTACAAAAGTTCAAGCCGAATCTGGTAAACAAACCGATGTTCTAGAAACCTTCCAACCAGTAACAGTGCCGTTCAACTGTTGTGACGCAGTGCCAGAAAAAATTATAATTCCTGAACTTCAGCCCCTGAAGCTGACACGCTTAACGTAGAAGAATTAGACGTAGCAAATCACAAATTGGAACAATATTCCAGAGACCTCGATGGTCTCATAAACCAGCCGTTTGTAACCAAAAATATCTCTTGGTTTACCTATACAACCATAGCTGCTCTCATGATCATAGCAGCACTCATCACCTTCCAAGCTGTCAAAAAGAGGATGGTAAAACCTCCAAAGGACTGCAATCCTGACCAGACTTCAGTGCCTCAGCCAAGACTCAAATTCTTCCCCAAGCTTAGGCCTGTTTTGAAAACAGAACAAAGATTAGAGACGCAAGTTTAGGTATACCCTTTATGTTCTCTAAAAACACCATTTTTAATATTAATTATATCATTAACTTTTTTATTTTTCTACACATTATTATTATTCACATTTCCTTTTACTTTATATTTTATTTTGATATGTTTAGGTTAAGCATTTAATTATTACTCGTATTATTTTATTGCTCATTATTTTAACATATTTTGATTTTATTTTACAAATATCAATTTGATTTTTACCTATTACTTTATTTATTCATATTTTATACACTTATTACTTATTATTCATACCATTCAAACATCATAGCCTTTATACTATTTTTTTATGTTTCTGTTCCTAAAAGTTGATGTTATAGCATCAACTTTTGATATGTAAGGGGAGTTGTTATATGCAAAATATATCAGCACTTAATTCACACAGTCGAGAAGTCAACGGAATTTAAAGCGTACGTGACTTCTCAGGGATATCAAATTACATCTTGAATTATATGCAAACAACTTCCCGGAAACCTACACGAGTCCGTTTAACCAGTAAAAACGCTGACTTGCATCAGCACTTTTGTTAATGTTATATAAATTGCCTTATGTCTGCATTCATTGTTACTTACAAAGTCGTGTCGTCATTCAAATAATATCATTTATAGCATTAAGTTATTCAAGTACTTTAATTGTTCAATTTTAATTTTGTATGTTTCTAAATAAATATTTTTTTTAAAAAGTGAATTGAATCAAAGTGAATATAAAATATATATATATAAATAAAAAGACTTTGTATACGAAAATGGAAAGGACATTAAAAGTGTACAGAATCTATAAAAAGAGTTGAATAGTTGTCAAGTTTGAACAAAATCTGACATATTGAAATATGCAGGGTTTAGTTAAAATAATTTTGGGAAAATTGTTATGGATATTAATATGGTGAATAAAAAAATCAAAGATCAAAATAGGAATAGAAAAAGGAAGATTTATAATATCGTATTGTATGTATTGAAAGCCAATTTTAAAATATACAATTAAAATTTTGGAAAGGTAGTTCTTGTAAATGTAAAAATGAAATGAAACCCAATACGCTAGTAAAGTATCTTTGAAAATAGACATTTGCGCCACCTCGTGTTTTATTTGTGGAACGCTGGTTCGGTCAAGGCTGTAATTTATGATTGCTGTGTTATAGATTAAAATTTAGTTTTCCCATAAAATGGAAAGAAAAACATCAAACCGAAAGTGCGGTGTAGTTGATTTTGAAAATACATCAAGGAAAAATCAAAAATTACAATTATACCACTTTCATGGATTTCCATATCAATCAGAGATAAAGAAATATGAATTGCAGCCGTTCGCCATCATGGGTAAATAAATTTGATTTCCACTTTATTAGTCATTATTATATGTATAATTTAACTATAATTGGTGTTCTATTAACAACAGATTTTTTAATTACGGCAGTGGGGCAATCCATCTCAACAAGAAACAAATTCAATGATTTGCAGTGGTCAAATTGTTTGGAAAAATGTAAACAATTCACATAACAAAAGTTACAATCCAATTATAGTTCCTGCAATATGTATATAAAAAAGCAAAATCTTCATGGTGGTTTGTGGACTGCTACAACAAGAAAAAATTGCATCTTCAGGAGTCGATGAAGCTCCAATTGAGATTAACAATAGTGAGTAAATATATATAAGAAAAAAAACGTATTAACTTTATTCATTGTATATAATTTATTGGTAGATCTCACTGACAAGTTTTAATGGATCAAGATAAAAATTTTGAAGTTAGAACAAGGATAATGAAGCAACAACAGATGCAAATATACATGTTAATTTCTCAAAGAAATGAATATTGATTATATATTATTTATAGCTTTTGTAATAACCAATAATAAAGAACCGCTCATAAAAAAATAAAAATAATGAGAATAAAAAGTGTTATCTATATATAAATAGGCAAAGACAAAACGATTAGGTACCATTTTCTCCTCTGTCTCTGAACCGATTATCTTCATTTTTGTTTTGTTTAGTAGCTACTGACGGCCTTCAGTGCAGAATGCTAATATTAATTTATAATATTGGTTCATTCATTAAATAAAATATAATAAAAATTCATTATTTACGTCAATAATGTCAATGCCAAACAACTGAATGTACCGCCGCCGCCAGAATCAAAACATTGAGTAATTATATATACCAATGCTTTTATATACTTAGAGCATGTACTACTGGAAGTGGCATGCAAGCGTTGTTATTGTTTAGTGGTAAAGTAATCGTTGTATATTATAATTATACGGGGCGATTCCATAAGCAGTTGCATATATAGGGTGTTTAAAATATAGAGTAGAGTGCAATTATAACTAATAAAATAATTATTTAGGGAAGCCCATTAGCGTTTGAATATACAGGGTTATTGGAATAGAAGGTGCAGTAGAATTACAGTTATACAGGGTGGTGCAAAAAATATTATCTAAAGATGCATATACAGAGTGGCGGAAATGGAAATGCAACATTTCTTAACCTATAAGCAGTTGTATATATAGGGAAGATGAAATATAGGGTGAGATTAATTATAGATCTACAGGAGGATGATAAAAAATGTTAGAAAAAGAAATGATTTATAAAGCATCCAACGAAGAGTTCCATATATATGATGATTGAAATATAGCTCGGAGTAGAATTATAGTTACAGAAGATAGTTAAAAATTTCATAAACGAAAAGAATAAATACGGTGGCTCATAGGCAGTCGCATATACGGAATGGTTTACCGGGTGTTTCAAGAATGTTAAAAAATATTATGTGTGGTCCATAAGCAGTTGCATATACAGGGTGGTGGAAATATATAATAAGATTTTAATAAATGTTAGAGAATTGAGTGCAATTATAGATATACAGGGAGGTTAGAAAAATAAATATATAGGGTAGCCGATTAGCGGTTGATTTGTTGTCATATTAAATTAAGAATTACGAATTTGAACACAAATCAAGTCTTATGAATTATATCTGAAAAAAACTTGAATTTCGTTACTTATTTGTAGAAGCGAGATGTAAGACTGACATCTAGGATTTTCGAGGAAACTATCACACAGAGGATTAGAATCAGGATCCGTTCCGTGTAATTGCTGTTCTCCGTAAAGTCCTAGGATAGAATGGCACGATAAAATTTTCAGGTTACTTAACCTGCCAGAGATATTGACACAATTGGTCGAATTTCGACCACTGGGCGACAGCTAGTATATTTAAAACAGTATAAATATTGATATATTACAGGAAAGATAGTTGAATTGTAAACTTTGTTATGTATCTACATTGTTTGATTTTTCTGCTTCATCGAAATGAGCACAGCAAATCCTTGAATATGTTCCTGGTTGCCATGGCTTTTCATCCCTCCTTTAACTAAAACGTTACTTTATTGTTTTTTTTTATTCCTAAAAGAAAATATTATTAATTAAAAAATTAAAAATTATGTTAACCTTAAATTACAATTTATTCTGGAAAGGAATGTATTTACATGATTAACTTTTCTGAATACAAGAGTTATTGAATCTTATTTTTGTTAACAGAACAACCATTGTGATTAATTTTATGTATTTAGGAATGACTAAAAACGTGGAAATTTAATTTAATTACCCCTGACGACAAACTACTGTAATCCATTTTTCCTTCCTCTCCAATTGCTATAGAAATCCAAGAAAACTGTAGAATTGTAATTTTTGATTATTCCTTGATGTATTTTCAAAATCAACTAAACCGCACTTTCTGTTTGATGTTTTTCTTTCCATATTATGGGATAACTAAATTTTAATCTACATTACACCAAACATAAATTACGGCCTTGACAGAACCACCGTTCCACAAATAATACACGAGATGGCGCAATTGCGTATTGTCAAAGATACTTTACTAGCGTATATGCAATTCAAAGAGAATAAATGATTAAAATGAATCTTTTAAAGAATAATACATTTGACACTTAATGAAGCTTATAAGTAGAATATCTAAAGATGTTAATAATGTGATAAGAATAGTATATCCAACATATATAATACAATAAAAACATTTAATAAGTAGAAATACTTACCTTGAAAAATGATATGCAAATTATACATCTAAACTTCTAAATTTAAAATAATCGGGTTGCACAATTTGATATTTCATGCATAACAGGGGTAGCGTTTCATAATTTAGAATTTTATAATCACATTTTAGAATAAATCACTAATAGAAACTGAATATTTCCACTTTAAAATTTGTAAATGAAAATCACAAATGTTAGAAATATTTGGATCAATATTACGAGATAACAGGTGAAGCGGTTAATATGAAATTTAGTCAGATAGACAGAGAGGGGTAGAGAATTCGATAGAACATGTGTTTTGTACAACAGTGAGAAGTTTTTAGAAATTTTGACATCGTGGAACAATGAAATTGGAAGTGACAATATTTGGCACAGGGTGTGAAAAAGTAATGATTTTGAAATTTTATTTAAATAAAATGGTGGCAATCAAAATTGAGTAAATGGGTGATCAAGTTTGAACGAAGGAAGTGTTATATTTTAAAATGGTAAATCAAAGTTAAGAATTAAGAGAGAAAAAATACGATATGGTCCCATGTCAGAATAAAAACTATATAAGCGAGTGCAGACAGGAAAAAAATGAGATTATAAATTCGGTAGTGTAACAGTAAACTCTAGTTGAGGTTAAAAGGTGTCAGTTAATGTCAAACCTTGACAGAACTTTGAAAATTTTGTAAAAAGAAGTCTAGAACTAGTAGAAGTTGTGAACAAAATAAACAACTATCAGCCAAGGAAAAATAGCAGATCAAAGGCAAGTGATATATAGTTTTGCAATACAATACGAAGTATTAGAAAAGAAAAGAAGTTACGACTTGAGGTAAAGCAGTACATCTATTTGAAAATTTTTTGTAAGGAAAGCAGTAAAAGTTAAAGATAAAGTATTACATTTATATAAACAATTTTGGAAAGAAGTAGCAAAGGTACGAGGTGAAGCAGTATATCTATTTAAATAATATTGGAAAGAAAACAGCAAAGATTGGAGATAAGCAGTATATATATTTTGGAAGCAGTCAAAGCAGAAAGTATACCTGGACATCATAGTCATAGAAAAGAAAAGGTCAATTAATCGCTAGGATACAAGAGAACAAGTTAAAACGTTGGGATAACACATTGAAAGCTTCAAAGTGAATTAATATAAAGATTTATTTATAAAACAATTTAATTGGCGCTCAACCATTAACATTCATAATTTTAATAACTAGTTTAGAAAGTTTGATTTATTGGGAAATATTTTTTAGTAACGGGTTTAGAGATTAAAAATTGAAAATCAGAATTGCATATTAATATTTCATGTCATTTAAAAAGTAACTGTAAAATCGAAAAGAACTATTCGAAAATTCAAATCTTTTTAGATTAATTTAAAAATAAATAAGAATTGTGTCGATTGAATACATTTAAATAATATTTGATCATTTTATTAACTAATATTTAATGTGATAGTTTATATATATATATATATATATATATATATATATATATGTTGACTGAAGAAAAAGGGTTATAATATAATTATATACTATATTCTGTTTTACTTTTTTTAATTAGAAGGTTAGTTTAATCAGAAAAGGTAAGTAAACAGTCTAAAGTTCTTATTGAGAAGTCATTACAACAGTTTAGAATCTCTACTGAATCGGAGCATTTTAATATTTTAATAAAAGGATTGTGTGGAGTTATTATATAGAATCTAATGTCATTATAATAAAGTAAAGTAAAGTATTAAAACAAAATCTAATATATAATAACACCATTACAATATATATATATATATATATATATATATATATATATATATATATATACTGTGATCATCGCCTTCCTTCATTTGGTTGAGCGCCAATCTTTAGGAAACTTGGAATATTCAGTTATATAAGTTTCCTAAGTATTATTTAATTTTTTATTATTATCTAAATAATTTTTATTTTACCAATTTAATCCACTCAAAACGTTTTATTATGATTATTATTATTATTTTAAGTCATGCTAATATATTTTCTTTGATTTATTTAAACTGATATAGTTCTGAAATATAATTTCTTTCATTTATTTGTCATGAAAATGAAAATGAAAATTATTGTTGTTTATTTCAGAAACTTCTCTTACCTTTTTTATTAATGAAATATGATTTAAAAAGAAAACATCAAAATCCATCAAAACACAATTTAAATTACAATACCATATCTAATTCCTTCACTTCTTTTCTTCCTCGGCTATTCCTCTTGATAATCTCAGGTACTTACCAACTTTTATTTAAAAATTGTCCATATAAATCATTCCATTATTACTATCATTCTCATTAAATTAAACTTTTTACTACAGTTCATTCACCATATTAGCGTTTTGAAATTACCACTTTTAGTAGTGCTTTTTAATTATTTCATTATTTTTTCATGTTTTGCCTTTTTATTTCTTAGAGCATCTACTACAGGCTGCTCTTGAAGCACTTTCTATTATTTTATTTTCTAAGCACTTACGGTTTACATAACCTCACTAACACTTTATTAGAAGAAAGAAAATGTCTCCATAACAACAAAATCAACAACTAACCTCTTGGTAATGCATGAATATTTATACTTTGTCTAGTTTGTTCATTCATCTGGCTAAGTTCCTTCAATTGTTTTCGTCTTCACCGGTCAGTCGTCTGGCTATATTCTAGATCTATATAGAAATGTTCATTTTTCCTAACTTGTTATATATAACTGAAAAGGTGTTACAATTTTAGTAACTTTTGCTTTCTTGTGAAGTTCCTTATAAATGCTTTGTTTTGATACTATTTTGATTTTAAAATTCTTTCTTTAACCTCACTTACTTTATAAAAACAGTTTACTAAGAACTTTTACATATTGGCTTAATATTGTATTCTTGCATTACATTATCACTAATTAACATCCTTTTAATCTAAAATTTACTGAGCTTTCTTGTTGTTTAAAGGTTTTATCAGACTCATCTAGATAATCTGTCACTTTAGCCAAATATAATTGATTTTGCAATTTTATTTATTTATTTATTGAGACCATGGAACTTATTTAGTTATTACATGTATTAATAACTGTTTTTTTTTTAATTCTTTTAGCCTACCCAGTTATGTCTGAGAATAATTCATATTTAACTAGATAACAACGAAACCGATGGATTTAGCCCACGAGGATATAGAGTATTACTTGATATAATCTTTGTTCAATTTACTGTAAGTATTACTGTATCCTTTTGAAACTATTTACATAATTAACAACTAATAATAAGTACTAACAATTAGGTTTCTGTTCCAACAATATGATGTATTAGTGGATATGTAACCATTAAACCTTAACTTTCTTTTCTATCCTGACTATTTAATGGTTGTCTCAGTTACTCTCATTCAAATTCCAGGACAATATATATATATATATATATATATATATATATATATATATATATATATACAGTTGTGGAAATTCGTTCTCTGGGGTCGGGTAGAATCCCATGCGATTTTGAATCAATCAACGCAATACGCACCAGGAAAATGAAGTCGGTGTGACGCCAGTTCGGACGTGTTCGGGCGGTAAATACTTTTTTTCTTATCACCACATTCCGACGATTCCAATCGCTTAAAAATAAAACAGACGATGTGTTGTAAATAATTATAAGGTTAATGATTAATTAACAGTTACTAATTTATTTTATTTTTAAGAGTAATTTTATTTCTTTTTTAAAACAGAAAAAATTAGTTTTCGTTAAGGACAATTATTTTTCATGATTGAAAAGGAAAAATTCCGAAACGTATTATTTGCGTAAATAATTACTCCTTCGTTAATAACCTTAAGAGACGGACGACGGACGGTCGCTCTGTTTTATGCTCTGCCTTTTACGATTATTCTCGTGCTTTACCTTGAATGCTCGTGAAACAGATCTAAAACGACAATCCTCGTCTTGCATTTCAGTTTTTTGCCAAAAACGAAACGTCTGAGGATTCAAAATGAATCAATTAACGAACGGATGTATTCCCGGTTTTGTTTATTAAGTAAATTGTAAATTAATTTATAATAGAATGTGATTTAGAATTTATAATTTTATAATATAATTTAATTTCTAGGGTCTTTTTCGCTTGGGTTCAAATCTTCAAATGAATAAATAAATAAATTTTATACTTATCTTGTTTATCTTACAATTTTCTATTTCTCTTCAGGTTCATTTACACTTTTTAAAATTTTAAAATTCTATTTGCACTTTACTTTTTCTACTTTAAAATTTTTAAATTACTAATAATCAAATTTCCAAAGTTTCAATTAGGTTACAATTTATTTAAAATTTTGATATTGATACAAAGTTTTCTTTCAAAACAAAATAATATTTCCTGTCACTTAATTATTCTTAAATTTCTATCAAATTATGTTACAAAGTATTTTGATCATTCAGTCACAGATATCTAGTATTCAAAAATTGTAAAACTTTTATTATTATCACTGAGTGACTACTTTTTATGATTTGCTTATTTTATAAATTAAACTTTTTCAAAATCTTAACTTTCTTTAAACAATGTTTCAAAAACCCACTGTTGTTGTTTCTCGAATTCCTTCTTCTGATAGTTGGTCTTTAACAATACTTCCAAATCTCAAACTACTTTGCTGGTAAAATTCTGCCATTAAATTGAATATCTCGTGCTGTTTTGCAAATTTATTCTTTCCCAATAATTTTGATTTTTAAATGTTCATACCAATAATCCCCATCATCTTCCTTGTATCGAATATTTGTAAAATTATTTTCAACTTGTTTTCTCCAAAAAAAATTCAAATTAAAATTTTCAGGTTACTCTTCTCTTTCTGACATGGAACACTAAATTTGTTTTATATCACAGGTCATTATATCACGAAAATTTTTTGAACCTATCTGTCACTTGACGACCAAAGAGAACAATGTCGATTTCCTATTTATGTGATTTATTTTTCCATGCTATTTCCATTTCCACTTCTATTTATTTTATTAATTTCCAACTGTTATCCTTTAAAATATATCCAAAAATCTAAACAAACTTCAACTTAATTTCAATACCTTTTACTCTCATAAATTTTACCCAAATCATTTAATTCATATTTTCAAAAACATTGAGTTGAATTTGTCACCTGTGGCCACAGTTATTTAACAGATACTTTAAAAAAATAGGAAACTTTATTTTTTGAACTATTTACTTTTTATATAATATGCTCTACCCTTCCTATTATGATAAATTTCTTTACTGTTCCATCTCTGAAGACTTATAACGGTTTTTATAATTTTGACATTTCAATCCTCTATTTACAAAGAATTTAAGTATTTAAAATTTGACCTAAAAGATGGCCTTATATGTGATTCTTAAGGTGTTCTACAAACTATTATGATTTTCAATGTCAGATTTCCTTTATGTAAGTATTAATCTTTTATTAAAATTTGAATGATATAATATCTAACTTTATATGCCACCTTTTATCCTTTCAACAATTTGCTTTTGGAACATTTTTACATTGTTTGTATTAATAGGTTATCTATAGCTTATAATATGATTCCTTATTTATTACAAATCTTGTCACTTCATTTTTACAATTTTGATTCCTGCAATTTCCTTATTTTATATTTTCTTATTTTGATTGAAAGCTATCGAATTTATTTAATTTCATCCCAACAATCAATATTCTACAAATAACACAAAATATTAATAATTTAAAAGAAGTAAAAAACTAAACACTTACCTTAGTTGAGGTTGTACAAGCAGAAAAACGTGTACATCTATAAAACTTTAGAATATTTTTAAAATTTTGGCAATTCAACAAAATTGTCAGGTTGTTATACTTGATTTGAATGTGTTTTTTTTATAATGTACAGGTAAACTGTTTTTATTATTTATAACTTACTGATGAATTTAAAAATTATTTAGGAAACAAAAATTTATTCTGTAGCAAAAAAATTGACTTTTTATTTAATCAATCTGAGAAATCTGTATTATATTCGGATTTATTGGGAGTGATTGAAAACTTATTCTCCATTTCCAGTAAGTTACAATAAATTATTTTACTTTTTGTAAATCTGTCTTTTTATTGATGGTATTTGACTGACCGTTAATGAAAACCATATTCAAGAAGCTACGATTAAAACTGTTACGTTCAATTGCCAGAACTTGAGAGTTTTCACAGGCAGGAGAATGGTTATATTCTAAACAGTGGGTGGCTAAAGCATAAATTTCATTTTTCAATTTAATATCACTCTTGTGTAAGGTCATTCGGTGTTTCAAATTTCTTGACGTCTGACCATGTTTTGTTCTTCTAAATAGATGATTAACTGTTTTTACACAGTTAATCATCTAAGTGTTAAAAATGTTTAAAAGCTCATCTTTGCTACCAACAGGAACACTACAAACAATGTCATCTATGTACTTTTTTAAAAATGGAATGTTAGAACTAAGTTTAGGTATACATTTGACCAGACGTCCATAACGTTGAGCAATATGGGATAATAGAACCCATAAGCCAGCTGTTTATAAAACTCCACCAAACGAAAAAACAGTGTTAGTGAAAACAAATTTAATTAGTTCAAGGAAGTTATTATCTATTGTTTGAGGGGAAAATGATAAATTTCAAATATAAAGGAATGTTTGTGAAGAGTGATTTAACATCAAGACTCTCTAATACGTAATTTTGAGATAACGAATAATTATTATAGGTATTGAAAAAGGTAAAAGAGTCTTCAACATGGACCTCTTTGTTTTTCTTGTACGCCCTGGTAGACATCTATCAAAAGTGCGACCTGAATTAAAAATAATTTATGAATGTGAACACCTAACACGTAACATATTGCCAAGTATAATTTTCATTGAAATTTCTAATACATTTCAAATCAATTTTAATTAGGTGTTTCACAAAATTAAAGAAACAAATATTAGAAAACTAAAATAAATTAATAAATTCGCATGTCAATAGTAGATAAGCAAAGCGGTTTCTGGGGCGGAAGTGGGCATAAAGGTACCAGTCATCGATTTCGCCGAGAAAGTTGGTGTTTGGATAAGAAGAAGAAGAAGACATTGGGGGGGGGGAGACAATTCGATGCGCGAAATACAAAATGCGCCCCATGTTAATAAATGAAAGCCATTTATTGCGTGGTGTTACGCCATCTGTTGTTGGTTATGGTGGTTAAAAAGAAAAAAAGCCTCGGCGCCGGGTATACGCGGCTTGTGATTACAAAGTCAGGTGCCCAGCGAGCTCTAAGTTAATCGGTGTACTTGAGAAGGTATAGTATATGGCCTACATATTTGATGCTAGAATTTGGATGGGACCATATTATGGCTGTAAAATTTTTTTTAAATCTTTTGCTAATTGCCTGCATGCGCGAGAACGTTCAGTCCTTCGAGTCTATTAGTTTTCGTAAGCGAGCGTCTGCCTGCGCAAGAACGGCAACTCCTTCGAGTCTCTGATTTAGTCGGATGATTCAAAGCCGAGCATAATAATTTTGAGACTTGGGAAAATTTTTAATGATGAATCAAGAATTTGATGTTATTTATGGTTCCTAGTAGCCTGTTAATAATTTTTAGAATAAAGTAACGAACGAGGTTCAAGATGAGCATAGTGTCTCACCAACTACTGTTGAATGCAGATCAATAAAAATGACTTTACTTAAATCAAGCTTTATATTATTCACATTAATTTTGAAAAATGTCTTCTATGTTAATATACCTTATGGAACCAAGGACATGGCTGTATGCCCTTCAGGGAACTGTTTGAATATTTTGCTCGCCTGTCAAACGCAACAAAATTTCAAACTGAAGCTGATATTTTCTGATGACACTGAAGGTGAAACTGATTGGATTTCAGCAGCCTCTGCCAAAATGAAAAAACTTTACTATCGAACAGCTCAATGACTAAACGTGATGCCAACCTACAAGAGAAGCAAGAAGAAGTGCTAATTCTTATTTGTGTAAGACTCTCTACAATTACAATATTATTACTTAAATTAATTGTAAATGTATAAGGAAAAGAATGAATAATTAAAACACATAGTTATATACAATGTTTTATTTATGTAAAACACTATTCAGAAGCCAACAATAAACTACATCAACATTTTCTTTTGCAGAAGGTTCCAGCTCAACAGTGCCTTTGAAGTTTTCCAGATTGATTAGGTGATAGTGTGATTCTCCATCTTGGTTGAGAAGTTTTCTCAAATTGTGAATTTTCAGCTCTTCAAATAACTTGATAAATAAAAAGTCATATTTCTGATGGCGTCGTACATATATGTGCATGCATTTGGTTAGGAAAATTCTCAAAATATCCTTCATAGTATTCAAATCGTATTGAGTGGTTTAAACAAAAACACACCTGTGCGTTTACGTGTCTTAATAACCAATTCCTTGGAAACAACTGTTCCCTCGATTTCGAAGCCTTGAATGTCGACAATTGCAATTTCCATGGTGAACCGTTGAAAAGCTGACCCGAAACTGATTTTCTAAACAGGTGGGTGATTTAATATATGCTTCGGACAATTTCGCTGAGTGGGAGAAATTCCATTAGGCAATCGTGGATAATTATGCAGAAGGCTCGGACCTTATCGGGAAATCCCGTCTGGCTTTCAATATCCAGGCGAATATCTAAGTCGAGGATTTCATGGTGTCCTCACGTCAAGAGCAATCGATGACGAATAGGGGGTGCGTCTTGAATGCAACATAATCCAGTAGAGGGTGTTTGCCACCGCCAAAGCTGAGATAAAAGTCCGTAAACCATTTGTACGCCTCACCGTACTCACTCTTTGAAAATTCTAAATCAAATCTCTCCATAGGCCAAAATTCGCTATTTAAATTTGGACAAATATTGGAAATGTGAATATTATCAAATTTCGTGGGATCTTCTTTGATGTTGCTGTGGCGATCCTTTTGGAAGGCTAAGATAACGTAACGAGGGCTTTCCAGAGCGGCACACATCTTCACCGCTCAAATTTCACCAGTAGCACCTGTTTTGAGAGCAGGCAACTCATTTAGCTCCCATTTACGAAACGGTAAAATTATACTGGAATCCGCTTCGACGGCTTGCAGCAAATCCAATTTAACGTCATCGTTTGGAAAAATTTGACGGACTTTTGAGTTCGATGTTGTTTATCGTCACTTTGCCCTTGGTAACAGCATCCGTGATTATAAGGCAATCATCATCGCTACGGCTTCGCACCAGACGAATTGTTTGTTTACCCACATCACCCGCTTGTAGTCGTTGAAGATGAAAAACAAATGTCCCAATGGAATGTACATGCAAAAAGTTTTATCGGCAGCATTCATATAGGATTTATGTGGAAAATTCCACCCGGCTATGAATAGATCCTTTGAACTGTTGGGGTCCTAGCACAAGTATCCACGAATTGTACTCACGCGACCAGGGTCTCTCACGGTTTCAATTTTCTTGCCGCACAACTCGTACGTAACGCTGTCGAAGAAAAAAGCCCCAGCATTTGGTGATAGAGAAACATCTCCATTGCCTGCTGTCTTCACCACTTGCCCCTGGATGAGATGCAGGAATCAGCCATGGAAAACCAACAATCTGTTTGATTGACGGTGATTTCAACGATATCATTGTTGCCGAATGACTTTACGTATGGATAGTAGGTTCGCAACTCCTCGAGTCTTACACTATCAAAATTTGGTTTGCGGAAGATATCGAACATTTGAGGAATTAATATGGTAGCCGAGCGTTTGTAGAAACAGTCTGTTTGAGAGCGTGAGTGATCTCTTGAGAGGTTTCATAGAAACTGATGATGTTCGAGGAGTGGTTGACTTCTTATATTATTCTTCATCAAATACAAGTCGACCCATTATTATTAGGTTTCAGTGTTTCAGCTCAACTCGAATGATGATTTCTTCACCAAGAAAATTCGCAAGTTCAGAGTCTTTATTCAAAATTTGCAATGTGAGGTTATGTATTTCGCTTCTGTTAATCGGCAAATAGTTTAAATGCTGAGGTGTTTCGTCGATGGCAAAACCAGGATCAACTGCACCGGCAAACTAGTTAATGGTGTGTGAAGGAGTGTTGTTGTAGAAGGCTCCCGATCTGATGTTGCGATCAATGTGGATGGTACGCTTGATAATGTTGCACTGGTAGATCAGAGCTGTGAACTTGGTTGCGTGGTAGCAGTTGTTTAGAGAAGCCCAGAATATCACCGATGCTGTCTTGCGGTTGAGTCCACAGCGTACTTGCTGCTGAAAAGCTCACACTTCAGAGTATTTTTGTTCGGTTTCAATGAGAAAATTATGTCAGCGTCCTTTGCCAAATGAATGTCAAGTGCCTTTCTAATGTGAGCTTCAATGTCACCAATTTCGTATGAACCTTCAGGCAAGTCGATGAATGTTTGCGTATTGTGATCGTCAAACAGGTAGATCTTGTTACCTGTCTCAATGTTTGGGATGCTGTTGTACGAGGGAAAACTCAGTAAAGCAAGACCGTAGTTGTAGTTGGGATCCAACTGAATAGGTGGTTGAAAATCAATCGACAGTATTGGGCTGCGACCTTTCAATGTGATGATAACAGACATGACTGAAAATTGCTGCTTGTTAGCTGCTAATATAGGTACAGGTAAAACAACAAAAACGCCAAATATTTATTTTTTATTATAGAGAAATTTCAAGCATAAATGGCCACAATTTGATTGATTGTATATCTGATAAGCGTCATTGTTGTAGAGGATTTTCACTCCATTGCCAAAGTAGTTGACTAATTCTCGGGGTGGTTTCAAACATCCTAAGCTATCAAAGTACTGAACCGTGTTTCCATTTCACACATAGGCTACCCAATGCGTACCATGACGACTGCTGGTATCCAAATTAACGATGGCAGACTCCCTTGTTTGTGAGTGTTTAGGTAAGGCGTCTCGCATAAATACTCCCCTAAAGTGGAGCTCAAGCTCGTGATTGTAGAGTGCTAGATTAGGTAGCTTTATTGAGAGTTTTTTTTTTCTTCTTTAAGTAAAGCCCGAAGCCGTTGCGGGACTTTTTAAGAAAGATACCGCTTCCTTTTTTCGCAAGCTCTTCCATGGCTTGATTATGGCGCTGGTCCTCCACCAACTTCTTAGGGGCGTTCTTTGCATCTATCACGGCTTTGGCTACTCCACTAGCTTCGCCGGCAAGAGCTCCGAGTACTGACAACCCCGCAAATAGGGGTATTAGTGGGAAAAAACAACCAATTTTCGACTCAAAAGTAATGACTCGAGGTACATGGATTTTCTTCCTTCTTAATGACTGCTCGGGCTGCTCTCAACACCAATAATGATGTCTTACGGACATCACCTCCAGATTCTTGGTAGAACCACATTCTGTCGAAAAGATTTTTTTCCACATCGTTTTTTGCTTCCAAGTCCCATCTTGCGTTTTGCCTTCATGCCTGTAGTTATAAGCCAAGAAGCTGCTTTTTCCCCAAGTGAAGCGTCCTTTGACTTGAATCTATCCCAGGCTCGATTTTCCAACTCGTAATCAGCCTTATGACGATCCGCCAAAGACTTGTATTTACCGTAGGCGATATCGTGCGCTCGACAAGCAGCGTCTGTCTTGTTGATTCCCTTCTGACCCTTGGAGAGACAGTCTTGAAGTTTTGTACCGGGTGCACAAAACTGATAACTAGGTAGATGTAGTTCAAATGGTAATTTATTGATTGCTCTATGCAGTAGACTACCTCCTTTGGGAGTTGATACTGATTGAAACTGAGATAGACTACTGCATTTAATTAGTATCCGCAATAAGGATGATGTCAGTATATCGTAAGATGTATATGAAGCAACAAGACGTCCAACTGACTATCGAAAATTAGGACTTTGTTGAAGAATCGTTGTCATCAGCAAGTCGACTCGGAAAATTGTTACCAAATTCCCTACGAGCAGCATTCTGCGGACCTAGTGGTTCCGGAAAGACCAACGCATCGTTATCACTGCTATTTAATGAAAATGGCCTACCAGTCGAGAACGTCTACATCTATTCTAGTCACTCTACCAACCAAAGTACCAGCTCAAGCAGGTTAACGGTGTAACGTATTTTTCCTTTAAAGACAACGAAGAAGAAATTGATCCGAGTGAGGCAGGCGAATGTTCAGTATTCATTTTCGATGATGTGAATGATGATAAATAAAAAAAGATTCAGAATTTTTTTTCGATGGGAAGACACAGGAATATCAATTTAATATATTTATCTCAAACGTACAGCAAAATACCTAAGCAAGTGATTCGAGAAAATTGCAACGTGATTGTCATATTCAAACAAGATGAGGTAAATTTGAAGCACGTGTTTGATGAGCACGTGTTTCACGACATGGACTATGATAAATTTAAGGCAATGTGTTCGGAATGCTGGCAAAGTTGTTTTGGCTTTATTACAATAGCTAAGGACTTCAACTTGAATGATGGCCGCTACCGTAAAGGATTCGATAAATATATACAGGTTCAATAAAGATGATCGCTATGAGTTGATAAAAATGTCTTCATTGAGTAGCAACATTGCTGCCACTGCTTGAAAGAAAAAGATCAAGCAATTGGCACGTTCTATTCGCAAAAAAATATGTCAGCCTTAAACTGGAAAAGTCGGAACATGATGAAACATTGAATAAGCTTTTTGGACCGGTAATGACACCGCTACAAGATATTGGCTCAACTACGGCACAAGTTCTTCACTAAGAAGCCAACACAGACCGTTAAACGTGAAGTAATTAAACAAGAAGTGCAGGAGCTGCCACCAGTAAAAAAACATGAGTTGGAAGAGACACAATATCTCGATGAAGAACCAATCGCTGAAACTATTATGCATACCAATGATGATGATGATGATGATGATGAAGTGGAGAACGAAACCTTTTACGAGGATCCCGGTAATCTCTCTAAAGAAGCAATAGAGGACTACATGGATGAGTATCCTCCAGTTGCACACAAGTATCTTGAAGTTATATTAGTAAAAGCGATGACAATGACAACATATATGGACCTATATATGACGTTGCAAGTTCCAAATGGTTTCTTGTACAGAAGGAAATTAATTTCAGTTGTAGTACAGGTCACATTATCGTTGATGGATTACAGTTTCGAGGTACTCCAGGGTTATCTCAACTAATTCTTACAAGTCACCTGATTATGCTCCCGATGCTTTAGAAGCATACCGAAAAGTGTTGGTAATAACATCAGCACAAAAGAATGCAGGAGGTCGTTTGAAAGCTTCAACCCTATATAAATATACTGAAATTATAAAGCCAATGTTTCCTCCTTTGACAAAGAAGCAACGTTTTGCTGGAACCGGTATGAAGTTAGCTTACAATAACAAGCCAATGGAGTACGTCTAGTTTGATGATCCCAACGAATTGGTTGAACGGCTGAAACTACTGACTGCATCCAAAGAAGCAGGTAACACGTCCCATGGCAACGAAATAATTGCCATTATAAATGACTTAAAAAAGAAGTTAATATTAAACGAGATAAATAAATTTTAAAATCCTTATCCTATGGCAAACATGTCAGTTTCACGATGACTTTAAACAAGTTTGGGCGTAGTGCCCATCAGCATCACATAACCTAGCTTTTATGAAAGTACCTTTTTCTTTTACCGCGGAGGGAAATATTGATGCTGAGAACCTGAAAATTACCAATGTTGAAGTACCAACGAAAGCTGTGGATGCCACCAACAAGCAGTACGTTGATAGGGAAATAGCAGACGGACAGAAACAACTACGTAGTGATTTTCAAATAGCTTTCAATAACTACACTGGTGAAGTTCAGCAAACCTTATCTATGTTTAAGCAAAACCAAAAGGTTAGCAATGAACGCATATTGAAAACCGAACAATGTTGTAACAAAATTAAAAACTTGAACCAATCGCAGACAGTATTGCTGCAATTAAAAAGCATCATTAGTGTCAATAAGAACATGCCTTTGTTTATTTATAAGCAGTATACAAGATGGCTCCTATAGCGAAACATTCCAAAGAAAAAGTTCAAGTCTTTAAGGAACTGCATAGACCTGTGAGACGAAAGTTTCCTCGCCGACGTGTAATAATCAAAGGTTTCGATGACTCCTGGCAGTCTGACCTCGCACAAAAGGATCTCTATGCAAAATCCAATCGTAATTTCAAGTTCTTCTTCGTGGTGATTGATTGCTTTTCAAAGTACGTGTGGACGAGACCGCTGAAAACGAAATCCGGTGAAGAGGTAACTCGTGCCTTTGAGAGTATTCTCAAGGAAGAACGGTACCCAAAAAATCTCCAAACCGACCTGGGTAAGGAATACTACTATAGTTGCTTTCAGAAACTAATGAAGTCTTACGGAATCAATCATTATAGTACATTTAGTGGACTGAAAGCCGTAATAGCTGAACGAATAATTAGAACGCTGAAAGAACGGCTCTATGAGTACTTTAGTTTGAACGGCACCTACAAATGGATGGATATTCTACCGGAATTCGTTAAGGACTACAACCATCAAAAACATTCCAAGACAAAGATGAGACCTGCGGACATTAATAGGAAAGTATACAATAACTTGAAAATTGATGGACCAAGAAAATTAAAAATCGGAGATGTGCGAATAAGTACAACCAAACACTTCTTTGATAAAGGGTACCTTCCTAGCTGGAGTACGAATTGTTTAAAATTACGCAGATTAAAATCACTAATCCAGTTACGTATATTTTGGAAGATATGTCCGGTACACCGATTCAACGATTCAAGGGAGCTTTTACGAAGAAGAATTGCAAAAGGCTGCCTATCCTGATGTGTATCTCGTCGAGAAAATTTTGCAACGAAACGGCAACAAGGTTAAAGTTTGGTGGCTTGGGTTTGATTCGAGCCACGATAGTTGGATTGGCACTGAAAACAGACAATAACACCTAGGTCAATCATAAATTGATAATAAATGATCATAAATATAGACCTGTGCTTGCCTTGCAAAATGAAGACTCAGGGTGAAAACATCACTATAAAGTATTCGAAAAGTTTAAGTCAACATATCACCAAAATTAAACGATTACAGAAAGATATCAAATTTTATTGTGTGAAACAACTAGTGATGCAACATTTAAAAGCCTTACATATATGATGATGGTGATGGGGAACAGAGGAGCTCTTAGCAACAAGAGATCTACTTTTCTATATTGACGTAGGAACACATAATTGAAATCAACCGCAATCATGTAGTGGAAGGGGTACAACTATAAAATTGTGAAAATTCCCTACATATATTCCCAGTCGCAGTTTACCTCTCTAGTGATTTGTGGAAATGAGTAGTATCAGCAGTTTTGAAATCATGGATAGTGCTTATAGTAGTAATTCCACTATCAATTACAGTGCGGACTTGGATAGAGTGTTACAAATGTATGATGAAGCTGCCAAAAAGGAAGACTATTACTTCGAGATTTCCATTATTGAATTCAGAGTATGATGTTCAATGTGCACTCAGTCCTGCAAGATCCTAACCACCAGTGGTTATTTTGCAAAAAACACTTTTTTTAGGTGGAAATCCATTATGGACAATTTGAGCTTAGGGTCTATCACTCAAATTAGTGTGGGACTCACACCCACTAAAACCACCTTGTTTCTGCAGTTTCCGAAGGTGGTGGTACTGTTATTTCTAACTTGCGTCGCCACCTTCCTGCCTTTCTTTGCCTTCTTCAAACCATTCTTTTTAAATCTTCTTTCTCCATTTCCTCTATAATTTCCCTTATCCATTTGTATATAATTTCATTGTTCTCTTTACTTTCTATCATTAGTTTTATAACGTTAGATGGTGTTATTTTTTCACCAATCGTTATTTCTGTTCTTGTTTTATTCCTTGCATATCTTTCGCAGTTAAAAACCACGTGCTCCATTGTCTCCTCAATTTGGCATATACACACAATTACTCACCCTCATTTTCCTTATACTTTTCAGGTATGCTTTGACACTACCATGCCCAGACAAAAATTGTGTCATAAAGTAATCTGTACTTCTATATTTGCTGCTCGCCCATTTTTTTAGCTCTGGTATTAGTTTCTTTGTCCATTCCGCTTTTCCCGTTAGCGCATCCCATTCTTCTTGCCATTCTTTTAGCGTATTATTCCTGTTTTCTCTGTATTTTTTATGTTCGTAATTTTCTCTAAGTTCTACTACCGTCAGATGGATCGGAGGAATACCAGCTATAACTGCTGTTGCCTCATACGAGTTCATTCTATATCCGCTTATTACCCGCAGCAGTGCCTGTCTTTGTATTTTTAACATCATGTTCTTATATCTTTTTATCTTCATACCTCTGTGCTATGTTGGTGCCCCGTACAAAAGTGTTGATTGTACCACTCCATAAAGCAGTCGTCTCTTTGCATGTGATGGTCCCTTTATGTTTTTCATAATTTTTCCAAGTTTTGCTAACTTATCATGCTTACTGCATTTACAATATGTGTCCCGTATGTACCTTGGGGATCGATAAATATACCGACATATTTTACGCTCTTTGGTGGTGTTATATTTACATCCTCTATTTCTAATTTTATTTTTTCTCTTATTTTCTGCATTTTTGTACCTTTGAGTAGCACCGCCCCATTCTTTGCCGGTGCCCATTTCAACTTTGCCTGTTTTCATCCAGTCTCCTATTATTCTTATTGGCTCATTTGCTTTTTCAACCAGTTTGTCAGCGTTTGGCCCCTTCCACATATAGTGCCAGGTCGTCTGCGAATGCTATCATATTTGCACCAGTTGGCAGCTTCTGATTTAGAAGATCATCGTACAATATATTCCATAACGTCGGTCTTAGTACTGATCCTTGTGGTACGCCTGTGCTCATTTTTAACATTTTTTCTTTCACGAGTATAATACTTCTTTTGGAGAAATAATTCTCTATTATTCTTATTAGATATTCACTAACCCTTTTCTTCTTCATTTCCTTAACAATACATTTCCATGATGCCGAATTGAATACATTTCTTACGTCAAAAGTGATGAGTATCACCCAGCCCGCTCTAGTGCTCCTTGCTTTGTCATTAATCCAGTTTGCTGCTTTTACTGTTGATTTCCCTTTCCGAAACCCAAATTGTCTTTCTGAAATTTTTTCATCTCCTAATTCTTTGTCTATTCTGTTTCTTATTAGTGTTTCTAATACCATACTCATAACGTCCAACAAGCAAATAGGTCTATATGATGTTGGGTTGGGTTAGGTTTAGCGCCCTTCCTCAGAAATATTACTTTACCTTCTTCCAGATTGTAGGGAATTCCTGTTTCTTTATTAATTCGTTATACATATCCCTTATTGTGGCTTGGTTCTTTTCAATTGTTATTTTTATGACTTCCGGTGGTAGATTATCTGGTCCAGTTGTTTTTTTCATCTTGATATGCTTAATTGCTATTTTAAATTCTTCTTCTACATAATTCTTCCCAGTATTTCCTCTTGCTTCCGTTTATGAGTTTCTTTAATTCTTTCCTTTTTTTTGCAAAAAACACGTGTAGCCGCTGGAACATCATCAACGAAAATTGTAATGACTATGTACGAGTTGGAAGATGTCATCATTGAGCTCAAGCTCCTGAAAACAAACTTTTGAAAATGCTACACCTTCAGAGTTTACTGCCCCAGTGACCTGCAGAAACAATCTATCAAGATGTGAAACAAGTGATGGGGATGAAAAACATTTGCGCACTATATTTGGATTTTGTGATGTGGTTCAACTCTTAGCTATTAACCTTATTATCTCAAGTAAAATAATTTGTTTATTTTGTTTAATTTTTATTATAAAATAATATATGTTTATAGTCAAATTTACTAAATCGTTTACCGATTGAAAAATTGTTAAAACCATTTTGTTTAGATGACAGGTCTCCATTATGTATTGCATTAAAAGAACATATTTATTATTATAAAAACATTAGTTTGCGAGATATTGACATTAGAAAAATTGAATAAATGCTAATAAATTAAAAAATTTGTTGTTTATTTCATCAGTTCTACACCATGGAATGTCGAGAATACCTCCAAATATACGAAAATATATTACGTACCTTTGAAAACTGGCCTTCCGACTTCCCTGCTAAAAAGTTACCAAGAGCAGGGTTTATCTACCGACAAGATGCAGTAGAATCCGATGGCAGCTTAAATGACGCTGTTGAATGCCCATTTTGTGATACACGTGGTTTCAACGGGGAAGATGGTGATGACCCTGTTGCCGATCATCTGGATTGGAATCCATATTGTCGCTTTTTTGATTTTGAGGATATTTACCACATCACCAGACCTATCAGACATAAAAGCAAAGTGACATTTGAGAGCAGACTTGAGACGTTCAAAGATTGGCCTATTGCCTTGAAGCAGACACCCACCGAGCTTGCCAACGCCGGCTTCTGTTACACGGGCTACGGTGACAGGATCACCTGTCATTGCTGTGGCTTAGAGCTCAATCAAATCTATTACCTTATTATGATATTACAGAGCTTCACAAAAAGGGATCAGCTAAATGTTTATTGTTTAGAGACTACCCACCAAATCCCCACACTGACACTAATAATAATACTTGTAAAATTGCTTAACTAATGAAATGACAATTGATTTTATGCCATGCAGACACTTTGCTAGTTGCTTTGATTGCTCAAAAATAAAAACAAATTTACCAATATGCTGTTTTATTTAAAATAAATAAACATAGACTAATAACATAACTACATCAAATATTACTTATACATATATATCTTGAAAGTAAAAATGAATTTAGAGGCTGTAGTGGCCTCAGGGTAAAGTATCATATAAGTCTTTTAACAGATAGCACTTGTCATCAAAAGGACTGAGGGCGATTTTTGTCTGCTCTACACTAAATTTGTTATGAGCATATGAACTAATACAGCGTTGTGATGCAATAGTTTGCTTGTTTTCTTGCAAACAAGAGAGGTAATCATCAAACGTAATACTATTTTTAACTACATTGTATTTTACACGTTTTGACTTTTTGATGCATTTTCCCACTAGGATTAGGTAGGTGTACATTTTCGAACGGAGGCCTACAAAATGTGAAATAATGTAGCCTTTAGCCTTATCCTTCATTAAACCAAGCACCTTTTTATTAACTAGTGGGATCTTGTAGATATTATCGGGGGGATAGTCTGATTTGTCGAAACGATGAAGATTGGGTTTGACGAGCTCCTCATATATATCATCAGAAATTATCTCAAGGAAAAATGAATTAGTATCGATCTATAGAAGTTTGACTAGATGGCGAAGGTACGTTTTATAAATGAAATCATAGAGGATTAGGATTTTTGAAAGTTCCAGAATTGCGCACCCGATATACACAGGGTTATTGAGGAGCAAATCAGTTTTGCTTATCTCAATTGCCATCAACTCATCATCTAATATGGTGCGACTGTGAAATGCTGTGGAAGCAATAAGATTTTTAGCACTGTATCGACCTTCCCAATGGTTGAATAGTTTAACGATACGATGCTTTCGAATATTCTCCAAGTTTTACCGAAATCTGCGTTATTCATCAATCTGAATAAATTATTCTCAAAATCATTAGTCGCCTGAGCTTTTAGGGAAATATTTAGATGGATATAGGACTTGAGCCACGGAGACTGTTTGAATTTCAGCACCCGGTGAATGTGTTTGAGAATGATGTCATTGTCAAGAGCTTGTTTCAGATTTCTATAGTGAATAATATATTTCTCCTTGTCATGCCAGGTAGTCATGAGTTTGGGGAGTTGCGAGCCGGGAGGGGTGCGGCGCTCCGCACAGAGGGAAAGGTCTGTATGATGATCATGCAGATGCTTGGGATACTCCACCTCTAGGAGTCACAAGACCTTGTCGTTGGTGAGGGTGCTTAAGTCATACACCTAATGATCCCGAGAGAAGTGCCGGCGGGAACTTCGGTTCCTGGTAGGGTCTTCCATGCCGGTAAGGTCGGAGGGAAGGATGTACGACGACTAAGAAGTGACTCACAGGAGAGAACCTGTCCAAAAATCCGAAATCCAAGGTGTTAAACGACCCGTGCCGAGGGATGGATGGCCATGCGTAGTTGATCTAGAACGGAGCCTCTGAGATAACAGGTGACCTCAAAGAGTAACGCAGCCTTAGTGGGGTAAGGGCGCTCTGTCCCACCGGACAAGCAAAACGACCCAACTCGTTGGAATAGTATGGATATAAAAGAATACAATAAAAAATATGATGACAACAAGAGCAAAGAGCAAATGACAGACGCAAACAAGGTTACGAATAGACAAATAGATAAGATAACGAGTACCCAAAGAAGGAACTCACTAGATAGTCAAACGGCGTACACGAAAAAGGAAATAACAGGAGGTAATACGAGCTCGAGTAACGCAGGCGGTATGGCAAATAGAACGGTGATGGATCTATTGTGGGACGATGAAGAGGCAAAGTCCACAAAGAGAAGGCGTAGTCTTGCAGAGGAAGACATGGCGGGATTAAAATTGGCGAAACTCGTTTCTGACAAATTAATGTCCAATAAAGTAAGAGGATATATAAATGCAATTGATACAGAAACCAGGGCACTAGGAGCGTTAATTATGGCTAACACCAACATCAAGGTTGAGATTAAAGAAAAAGCAAGAAGGTTAGGAAGTATCAGCAGCGCGCTTATGACGGCCGATATGACAAAACTAATGGGAAAAGTAGAAGATTTATTTGGATCGAGGGACAGAAAGGAAGATATGGGTACCCAAACTTCGGAGACAGTACAACAAGAACTACAAATGGAAATCGAGAGTTATATAGACGACAATATGAACAAAGAAGACCTAGAAGAAGTACTACAAATGAGATGGCCAGAAGATATGTTTAAAGTTCAAGAACAGTGAAGGAAGAAATAACGAAAAGTGAGGAGGACAGGGGGTTAATAGCAAAAAAGATAACAAATTAATATCAAGAATGATAGGGGAATCGAGTAAAGTTAGAAACTATATAAGACAAAATAAACTAAAGGAATCGGAAATAATATTCAAACAGACATTTGGGACAATAGGGATTGAGGAGCAAGAAGAAACAGAAGAGCAATATACTTTTTACGCGAACTATGCAGACGAAGACGACAGATTTATTAGAAATGGAAACAAATTAAGAACGTTAGTGAACCTCAAAAAGATGTGTATCAGAAAAGAAATTAAGGAGATACATACAGTCATTATTGGAACGGAAGAAAGAACGGGAAGAAATAGAAAGCTGGTACACTGAGCCTTCAATGACTATGAAGGGAAAGTAGTGGTCCATGAAAAAATTGAACAAAAAAAATAAAGAAGGGAATCCGGAGTACGAAGTTCTTATAATTGATGCAGGCGAACAGACATATGCAGAGCTTGGTGAAGCAAGTCAAAAACACATTAATCAATAAAGGGCCAGGAGATAAAATTAGAACCATTAGGCAAACTAGAAACGGTAACATACTAATAGCGACACAAAAAAAAGGAAATGCGGCTTCTATAGCAGAAGTGCTAAAAGGAGCACCTGAAAAGATGCGGGTAAGGAACCTGGCGGAGGAGAAAAACAAGAAGAAGGCGGTCAACATTGTCAATCTGGACATCACAGCGGATAGAGAAGACCTTGAATTGGAACTTAAGACGGAACTGGAATGCAAGGATTTAGAAGTCAAAGCTCTTAGACCGCAAAATGGTGGTATGCATATGGCAACTATCATAGCGGACGAAAAGACAATTGAAAAACTGTTGGAAATGAAAGAGATTAAGGCTGACAGCAGGCTTAATTAAAAGGAAAAGAGAAATGCAGACATGCTTTAAATGCTGGGAAAGTGGGCACGTGGCCAGGAAATGCAAAGGGGAGGATAGAATGGGCTGGTGTAGGAACTGCTGCAAGACGGGCCACAAAGCAGCTGATTGCGGGAACGAAGAATACTGCTTTAAGTGCGAATCGGAAGGACATATATATATATATATATATATATATATATATATACATATATATATAATGATGGAAAATGTAAAAACAGTAAAAAACAGCAACTAAACAGAAATACAGAAGAAAAGATGCAGATTCGGATACTGCAAAGTAATCTAGGAAGATCGGCGAAAGCCCATGATGAGGCTTACGAAATAGCCCTCAAAAATAGAATAGACGTAATAGTAGCTAGCGAGCCAAACATAAGAATAATTAAAAACAGAATATGGATCGTAAACAAGCAGGAAAGCATAGCTGTCGAAATTAGGAATAGAGAGACGGGTATTGAGGAATACGAGACATATAAAGGTTTCATAGTTATTAAACATAGAGATGTCAATATAAAATTCTGCTATATTTCTCCGAATATAATAATAGAAGAATACAGAAGTAGGATAGATGATATAGCACAATCACTAAGGAAATTACCACGGAACAAAATCATGGTATTGGGAGACCTCAACGCAAAATCCCCGCTATGGGGCGCTCCTAAGACGGATGCCAGGGGAGGGACAATAGCCGAATTGTCTGCTACATACAATTTAGAGATATTAAATAACGGCAACCCAACTTTCGTTAGAGGTAGTACACAAACACACATAGACGTCACCATGTGTTCGAGCAACATGGTACGGCACATTTAGAAATGGGAAACCATAGACGAAAACATATTTACAGACCACAGATATATTCTGGTCCATCTACAAGAGGGGGGAAAGGCAAGAGAAATCCTTAAAACAAGAACACAATATAACATCGAAGAATATGAAAAAATGTTTAACACAATAACCGGGGAAATAAACAAAGAATTGACACCAGAAAAAATAACGACAGAAATCAAAAAATGCCTGAAGGCCAACAGAAGGCAGGTAAACAGAAACGAAAACAGAGAAATCCCATACTGGTGGACAGCTGAAATCTCGGAAGCTAAAAGGAAGTGCGTAGAGAAACTGCGGAAAATCACAAAAGAATCAAAGAAAAAGAGAACAGAACTAGCGGATATGATGGAGGAAATGAATAGGAAAAGGAAAGAATTAAAGAAACTCATAAACGGAAGCAAGAGGAAATGCTGGGAAGAATTATGTAGACAGCTGGAAACAGACGTATGGGGAAGGGCATATGGGATAGCTATCCAAAAGATACATAGGAGACCATTGTTGACACTTAGTACAGAGAATAAAACAGACATAGCAAATACCCTTTTTATAAAGGCAAGAGTTGAATGGAAAGAGCGAATAAAAATATTAAGAGATTTAGTACCCGAAATAACAGAAGAAGAATTTAAAATAGTAATTAAGCATATCAAGATAAACAAAGCACCTGGACCAGATAATCTACCGCCAGAAGTCATAAAAATAACATTTGAAAAGAACCAAGCCACAATATCGGATATGTATAACGAATTAATAAAGAAACAGGAATTCCCTACAATCTGGAAGAATGCTAAAGTAATATTTCTGAGGAAGGGCGCTAAACCTATGAATGATCCAACATCATATAGACCTATTTGCCTGTTGGACGTTATGAGTATGGTATTAGAAACACTAATAAGAAACAGAAGAGACAAAGAGTTAGGAGATGAAAATATTTCAGATAGACAATGAGTTTCGGAAAGGAAAATCAACAGTAAAAGCAGCAAACTGGATTCGTGACAAAGCAAGGAGCACTAGAGCGGGCTGGGTGATACTCATCACTTTTGACGCTAGAAATGCATTCAATTCGGCATTATGGAAACGTATTGTTAAGGAAATGGAGAAGAAAAGGATTAGTGAATAACTAATAAGAATAATAGAGAGTTATTTCTCCAAAAGGAGTATTATACTCGGGAGAGAAAAAACGTTAAAAATGAGCACAGGCGTACCACAGGACTCAGTACTAGGACCGACGTTATGGAATATATTTTACGATGATCTTCTAAATCTGCCAACTGGTGCAAATATGATAGCATTCGCAGACGACCTGACATTATATGTGGAAGGGCCACACGCTGACAGACTGGTTCAAAAAGCAAATGAGGCAATAAGAATAATAGGAGACTGGATGAAAGAGGCAAAGTTGGAATGGGCACCGGAAAAGAGCGAAGAGGTACAAAAATGCAGAGAATAAGAGAAAAAATAAAAATAGAAATAGAGGATCTAAATATAACACCACAAATGAGCGTATAGTATCTCGGTATATTTATCGATCACCAAGGTACATACGGAACACATATTGTAAATGCAGTAAGCAAAACGGGTGATAAGTTAGCAAAACTTGGAAAAATTTTGAAAAACATAAAGGGACCATCACATGCAAAGAGACGACTGCTTTAAGGAGTGGTACATTCAACACTTTTGTACGGGGTACCAACATGGCACAGAGGTATGAAGATAAAAATATATAAAAACGTAATGTTAAAAAAAAATACAAAGACAGGCGCTGCTGTGGGTAATAAGCGGATATACAACGATCTCGTATGAGGCAACGGCAGTTATAGCCGGTATTCTTCCGATCCATCTGACGGTAGAAAAACTTAGAGAAAATTACGAAAATAAAAAATACAGAGAAAACAGGAATAATACGCAAAAAGAATGGGATGCGCTAACGGGAAAAGCGGAATGGACAAAGAAACTAATACCAGACCTAACAAAATGGGCGAGCAGCAAATATAGAAGTACAGATTACTCTATGACACAATTTTTGTCTGGGCATGGTAGTGTCAGAGCATAACTGAAAAGGATAGGGATATATGCCAAATTGAGGAGACAATGGAGCATGCGGTTTTTGACTGCGAAAGATATGATAGGAATAAAACAAGAACAGAAATAATGATTTGTGAAAGGATAACACCATCTAACGTGATAAAACTAATGATAGAAAGTAAAGAGAACAAGATAATTATATACAAATTGATAAGGGAAATTATAGAGGGAAAAGAGAAAGAGAATGGGTTGATGAAGGCAAAGAAATGCAGGAAGGTGGCGACGCAAGTTAGAAATAACAGTACCACCTCCTTCGAAAACTGCAGAAACAACAAGGTAGTTTTAGTGGGTGAGTCCCACACTAATTTTAGAGATAGACTCTAAGCTCTAATTGTCCATAATGGATTTCCAACTTCAAAAAAAAAAGAAAAAAATGCTTGGGAAACTCCAGATCAACTTCCAAAAAATAACCAATGCCTGAATCATCGGGAATTTGAGTGACATCGATGTTGGTATCAGCAGACAATTGGAATCCCCCGTAGGGTAAGGGTTGACTTTGGCTATATCCATATAAATTATTAGCGTCTACGTGGTAAATGAATTTGGAGGGTTTACTAGGATTATAATCGGGCATATACTTGTTATTCACCTCGGAAAACCTATTAGAACATTGGGAAATAAATACCTTGTAACGGGTGAATTGCCGTTCTCTCCGTTACATTGATATTTACTAAAATTTGTCGCATTAATAAAGTACCTTTTATATTTTTCAAATCACGTTTCTAATTATATCGTTTTCTGAACTGAGTTCTACCATAATAAAACAGTGTCTTTACCTTAATAAATAAACACGTAAGTAAATACTCCTATTTTATTCGCTTATGCCATCGCTTTTTTCGCTTTTAATTGCTAAATCACAGTTAATTCGTTTGGAAGGTATTCTAAGTCCAACTCTGTCCTTTGATTTGGTGCGGTAATGTCTTGACAGAACGAACATCACGTGCTAGTTTGATGTAATTTCCGTCCAAACTGGAAATATTAAATAAATATAATTTTCTTGGGAAGAAGGAAACTGTCATTAATAAAATTTTATATATGATTTAATTAGTAAAGTTTTGCTTTATTCTTTTATCAAAATTATCTTGTATTATTTCTTGTATTGACCAACTATTGATTAATATTCCTGCTTTCGCGCTCAATAAAATTTTAAATTTAACATGTCATTTCCTTTCCCCACTTTTATCATTGGACAAGTGGGATAAACACTTGTCGAAGGAAGTAAAATTATGTTGCTCTTCTGTTTCGACCGCCGGAAAAGACGGGTATGTAGGCGAATTTCGTTCTGAGTTTAATTTTTTTATTGGGAAAATTCTTTATCTTTATCGTGAAAATATCTGCTAGAATTTGCTTAATTTATCGTTTTTCCTTATTACCGTACCTTTGATTCTAATTAAGCAGATTCATTTTCTCGTTATAGTTTGATTTATCGAATGAATTTTTTTTACAGTTTTTTTATCGACTATACTGCATATTTTATCGTAACTATTAATAATTTTGGAAAGAAACTTTGGGTGAATCTGGTTTCATATTCATCTTAATATCGATATACCGCGTTTTCTTGCAACGATAAACAGTTGGTGGCTTAATTGAGTAGTTCATTAATTTTTTTTGGAATTTTTTTGCTTTGCATCTGCGACGTAGTTGGCATCGATAAGCAATCGTTAGTTGCTAGAGTTTTCACATGTATCGTGATAAAGGAATAAAGAAAAAGGGAACAATTATTGCTGGCCTCTTTTGCATTTTTAGGTATTGGTGAATCTGGAGAGTTTGATTGACGATATCTGCCAAGGATCAGGAAAGGACAAATTGATCCACTAGACGAGGTCTCCTGTGAGCCTGAATTTAGTAGCTGACGCAGCTTCTCAACTGAATGATCATGTGAGTGACTTAAAATTTCTATTTTTTTTCTTTGCATTTCGTTCAGTATTTCATATATATATATATATTTCTATTTTATTGAATTTGATTTACATCTAGATATACCAGTAAATATATTAAATTTTTTAAAGTCACTCGCTGATCTTTCATTATTCATTGGCCCAGATTGGTTGCTTTTCTGCTTAGTTATAAATTTATTTAAATAAAGTTTTCTTTGTTTTAATTGTTTAACTTGGGGAATTGTTTATGACCAGATTTCACATCTGATTTTTTATTATATTTATGAATATAGATGCCATAATCATTTTTATCGTTTATTACCTTATCATTTTTTTTTGTACCGTACATTGACATTAATTTAGAGTACTGAGTTTTCCCACTATCTCGGAGGAAATTCGCTTTCATTCACTCGTCGAACAGTTTGTCGGATTAGAAGGCACATTAGATCTTGAATATAACTTTTTTTATATCGTTATCTTTAAACACATTATTAGCTCTCAAACATAATTGTTTATATATCTGATTTACCGTTAAATTTTACCTGTAATTAATAATTGATTTGTTATTTAAATCTAAATTAATTTGAAACTATAACTAGCAGTTGCAATTTACCTAAAGTTTTATCGTTATGTATTTTTACTTAGAATTTGAAGAGTTTCAAATTTACTTTTATTAGTGAAAGTATTTTGCATTTATTTTTGGTAGTATTCAAATAGTAAATTTAGGGTGAAGAAGTTAGAGAAAACTAAGGTAGGGTGCCTCACCTCATAGAGCATATATACGCCTATACTAGTAAGGGGGAAAATTCAGTATCGATTCTCTAAGGGCTATAACTTATTGGCCAATAAATTTTTTCATGTATGCCATCAACTGGGGCTAAGAGTGCCCAGCTACGTAACCACTAGCCTCATATCAAGGGAGGAGAACTCTGGCAGTACTACCTGATTCGACTTGTCCTCTGGTAGGACAGTGGCAACTCCTGGCCGCCCTGAGTTATTGGAACCCCAGCTGCTGGTTGGCATATAGCTCCAGGATCAGGATCTTGGACAGCAGACCCACCAACGGAAAGGCATTCCTACTGAGGATATTGTAAGGCAAGAATTTATAGATTGTTTTGTTTGTAACTTCACTCTAACAGTTTTTATATACCTCGATTGTTTTAAATTTTGTTCTTTGTTACCAACTTAACTAATAGAAAAATTGATTAATTTGTATTTAAATAAAATAAATTGTAAATTTTCGTTATCTTGTCGTTTTTCTTATGAACTGTGTGTATCCATTGGCCTGGCGCCCTTGTATAGTCCTTCTGCCAATTGAACAACGAACTCACGCCACCGGATACTAACTGAGCAGCCTATCGGCACAATATCGCCAAGACCGGTGAGAGAGAGGTGCATTGTCTAACCAACAAGATATCTCTCTCGAGCGGGTTGTGCGGTTACAAAATTGGCGCCCAACGTGGGGCTCTCAAATATATTGCTTCAAAAATTGGCACATTGGCTGAAGGATTTATCTTATAAATTTGGCCAGTGGAGGTGCACAGCAAAACAAGAAAAAAATTGATTGCAACTGGAGTTCCAGTTTTGAGTATCGAATATCTAGTAATCTATCAGATTAAATTACCGTGGAAATTTAAATCATCTGTTGATGAACAGTATCGTTTAATAACCTCAATATTTTGATCATATTGTTTTATCGAATTAATTAACTTGAACCATTTATCTAACAAAATTGAGAGATTTAATAATTGTTTATTTGTCGTACCTTATGTATATGTAATATATCTTATTTACCGTTTATCTTATCTTGATCTAATTTACCGTTATCTTATTTACCATGAATTGGAATAATTTCATTCAATATTTAAATACCGTGGGGGTAAGCATAACTCTGAAATACTTCCCTATCTCGTAACTCTATCTTATTGGTTTCTCTTCTTTATCTTTTATCTCATGTCCATTTTTCTTGAGATGGAACCCAATCATTTGAGAGTTAAGGAATTGGATTATGAACTGCAGATCCGGAGGATAAAGCCCATTGGAGATGTCGACTCTAAACTTAAGTTACTTAGAGGAGCCTTAGTCAAGGAACTGCAAACCGAAGTTTTGTGCAGAGTAGTGGTGGTAGTCCTCTTTCCTTTGATGTAGATACCGCCGAAATTAGGGAAACTATCAATGACTTGAATACCCAAATTGCTAACTTTACTGGTTCTATCTCCTTTTCATTGTATAAAAGAATTTCGTCTTGTTTAACTCATCTCTCTGGTAGAATCCATAGGCTGTCAGAAAATTCAGAAGAAGAAGAAAGGACAAAGGCCGACTTGCAAACTGAACTTTTAATGTTAGAGGGGGATTTAGCCTTCAAATTAGTACCTTCTGCTTCTACTCCCCAAAGGACCTCTTCTGGTCATGAATTTACTCCCAGTCCTTCTCTCTCTCGATCTATGGCACCTTATAAGTGGAATCTTCATTTTTCCGGGCACAATCCAAGGGAATCCGTTCATTCTTTCCTTGAAAAGGTGGAGACTCTCCGTATTGCTCGAGGTGTCACCAAAGATGAGTTATTTATTTCCGCTTGTGACTTATTTAAAGGGACAGCCCTAACTTGGTATAACAGCATTAAGGATAAAGTCAGCACTTGGGACCAGCTAGTCCAGAAACTCAAAAGAGATTTCTTACCGTACTTTTATGAAGAAGACCTACATAGGGAAATTGACTCTCGCACTCAAGGAATTAATGAAAAGGTCACCCTATATATAGCTTGTATGGTTGGTTTGTTCAATCGTCTTACCGTCAAATTAGATGAGAAAACTATCTTTAATAAAATTCGTCGAAATTTAGCTCCTCATTTTCTTTCCCATCTCTCTTTACTTCAAATTGATACCGTTGACCAGCTGTCTGACATTTGTAGACAGTTAGAAGAGTCTATGTCGTGGAGCAAACGCTATAAACTACCTCCAAGCACTTATAGTAATTTATTGGAGCCTGACTTAAGTTTTTCTGTCTCATTACCTGGTGTACCCAAGAATAACTCTTATCGTAATCAAAGTTTTTCCTCCTTTTTATCGTCATCTCGCCGCCCTAAGAAGCTATTTTGCTTTGGATGTGGTGCTAAAGAAGTCACGAAGAGAAATTGTCAGCGTTGCCTCGCTAGGATTCCAAAAAACGTAGTACCGACTGGAGATGGTCATCTGGATGCCGTCGCCAGTACTTCCAACCAAAGTCCAGGAATCAGTTCCGTTCCTCCTACCGATGCCCAAGGAAAAGGCAATGGCAAAGGAAAGAAGTCCACGTAAAACCCCCTATCTCTTCCACTCGCAAGGAGTGGAATCTTTAGCTTGAAAAAGTCAGAGAATTTTGTCGTCCTTCTTGTATCTATCTGTTTACGTTTTTGACCGTGAAATCACCGCTTTAGTGGATAGTGGTAGTACCTCTTCCGTTTTAGGTTCCTCAGGGTTCTCTATCTTAAAAGATTTCAAGTTACCGATTCAATATCATGATACCGTGTTAATAACTACCGCTGATGGGAAACCTCAAGACCTATTGGGATATGTTGTCTTACCTATTTCCGTAAATAATGTCGTTAAATCGCTTAAGGTCTATGTTATTCCGTCTGTTAAGCACACTCTTGTCTTGGGAATGGATTTTCTTCAACTGTTTCAGATGAAAGCTAACTTCTCGTCATTATCTTATAAGATTTCGCAAATTTCTGCCCTTAATACCGTTTCAACAGATTCAGACTTAACCAGAAGTCTACAGGCTGATTTTAAAGAACAAGACGTATCTCTAAAGAGCCTTTCTAATGTTGTTGTTGATTCCTTCTCTCAGCCCATTCCGAAAACATCCATTCAGGGATCTTATCAAAATATCGACCTTGCTTTTCAGAAATTTTCGGCTGATTTATTAGGTCCGGACCCTTGTTTCCGATTGAAAAATCAGTATATAGTAGTAATAGTAAATAGGGTAATTAACTGTGTAAAGGACTTAAAATCATATCTTTCCAACCCTGACACTGAGGATGAACATGTATCGGATGATTCTTCGGACTCTGAATATGATTCTGCTCTGGACTAAGTTAAGTACCGTACCTCTTCTCTATTCTCTTTATCGACTTCTCTTCATTACCGACTTATCTTCTCGTTATTGGATTTTGTATTATCGTATCTTTTATCTTTCTTCACCTTGTCGTATCTTTCCTATCTTTCCTATCTATCGTTTCATTGGTCTCTTGGGTGGGCCTACGAGTACCCCAAGGCGGTGAAACCATGCGCGGACGTAAAAGCCGTCCAACTGGATTCTATCTATTGCCACAACATCTAGGTATTCTGTAGACTAATTCATATCTTTCCTATCTATCGTTTCGTGGTCTCTTGGGTGGGCCTACGAATACTCCAAGGCGGTGAAACCAAGCGCAGGATTAAAAGTCCCCTAACTGGCCCTATATATCTTTTGTTTTACCATCTAGGTCTCGTAAGACTAAGTTACATTTTTCTAAGTCTCCAGGAGGGCTTGGAGAATACTTCTGGTAGTCCATGTTACCAACTAGGATGTAAAAATCTTCCAAATGGTCACTTGCCTTTATCTGTAACATCCATGTCGTTGTCGTTTCATGCTGATTTGCTGTTATCTGGAAATTATCGTCCCTTCACGATTGCCAAAGCTGATGACATTTTTTATCAATGATAGTATCGTTAAATATTATGCATATATCTAATTTTCTTTAATCCTCATTATTTTTACTGGGTATTATCTTACTAGAAGATCCATACCGTGGCTTAATGCTTTTACCTTATTTAAATTAGTTGAATCATTCGTGTCTAGGATTTAGTGCTGATAGTTAATTTATCTTACCACTTTTTAGTGATACCGTCCCTGAGGATGAAAAGTTTATATTGTCATCACTGTCTAATTCTGATATCGCTACCTTTGTACCGTAAATGATAACTTTTCAAAGAAAATACCGTGTTTAATGCAACTTTTCTTGGGCGTAGGCTCTTACCGATATGAAATGCATTTTAAATTGGAGATTTGGTTTTTTAGCCTTATCTGATGTTATTTGAGAACAATTATCTTGAATTCCAATATCCCAATTTCTAGTGTATAGTTGTTGAAATATTATCTTTTCCTCTTTGACTTAGGTTGTTAACGTTACCTATTGGCATTCCCTTACCTTGCTTATTTTATGGTAAATATCTTTTCTAATCTATCTATGTTTAACTTTCAGAGGAATTATCTTTTTGAAGTATGATGAAGTGAATTATCTTATTGTTTATCTTTTAATCTCGTCTATCCTCTTACCGTTTGACTGCGAGGAAGCAGTGTACCGTAGCGTACCTTACCGTGGCCATGGAAGCCAGTTATTGTTTTTGGGGAGACTCCAGGCTCTGGACAGTGTGTTAGGGCTGTTATTTTGGTTGTAGGCTGGAGTTGCTCTATTTTGGAACTTGGACATGTAGTGCAGTTTTGCCGTCCTAGGTTCTGTGTTTATGTAGAGGATGGAGGTTTTGCGCAGTGTGTTAGAGCTGCATTTTCTCAGTTTTCCCGATTCAAAAATATTTACCGTTCTACCTTACAGTTCGTTTATCTTTTCCTATCTTCCTCTGAACAGTAACAGGTTTTCTTGATATCTGATTTAGGTGTACCTGAGCGAAAGCTGTTATCGATTTTCAATCCCTTCATTCCCTTTATTGGATGTGAAGTTCTTAGTTAGATTTGATGTTCCTTGTAGAACAATTTTTGGAACTCACCATCTTTCTGGATATCTGACCTGTGACAGTATATCGTTTTCTATATCTTAATTTTTCTCAGATAATTTACCCTATTTTTGTGATTTCCATTTTCAGCAATATGACATATACAAAGGTATATATTCTAAATCTTTTCATTTCCTTTTTCTATTTTTGGGTTTACCTTCTGTTATCGTTCATTTTCTTCCTGGGATTTATCGTAATATACCGTTCTCTCATTCTCTTATTTACTTTCCATGTCCAAAATATACTTGGGGTGGATTTAAATATTGTACCGTTCCCTATAGAAATCAGGATAGATATCTTTAGTTTTTCTGATAAAAAATTATTTTTTTTATTTTTGATTCAGGCAAATCCTGTCTGTACTGTGGTGCAGTGGGGATTTTCAAATATACCACCGCAGTTGTTCTAAATTCCATGTCGAGTCTCGTTTAGGTGTAATAAAAAGAATTGTGTTGTCTCGTGTATCTTTTGAAGAGTTTTCCGCATTGTATATGTAGAGTAAAACCTATTATCTTGTTGCCATACCAATTCCGTTATATCGTTATCGTTATTATGCATTTAGCTTTCTCCTAATAATTAGGCTTTTATCTGTTTTCTATCTGTATAGGCATTAGGAAAGTATGCCTTACCTTACTTATCGTCCCTCTTATATAGGGAGCCCTTATCCAGGTGTACTTTTGATGCCTAAGTGTTCGCTAGATTGTGGATTATGCATTTACCTTACCGTTTGTACCTAATGACTTATCTCGTTTGCTTTCCACAATCGTTAAGAAACACAATAATCTGAATGGCAATAATTCATTATTGTATTATATCTTTACCTTTATCAATTTATCTGCATTGTAAATATTACCGTGTCTTGTTTTTTTGGGTTATCCTGACATAAGGCTTATATCCATTTTTTTTCTCTCGCTAACTGACTTGGGATCATGCCCTTGTATTATTATTATTGCTACAGACTTTGTAATTTTATACCGTTAACATATTTTTTTCTTTTATCTACCGTCTACCTTTCCGAATTTTAGTACGGATATCAACTTTCTGTTGTTGACTTGAATTTAGTAGACATTATCTTATTCATTTAGTTCGTCAAACGTTTCATAACCCACATACAGGGACCACCTAAAGTAGGTACCTTTTATCTTATAAACTCAATGTTTCCGAATTGAATATTTTCATATCTTATCTAAGAATAGTTATTCTATTTAGCCTCCCATGTTTCGCGATTCATTTTCAGAACTGTATTATCATGGTAAAATTTTAGGAAATTGATTTCGGAAACTTAATATCGTTGTTTATTCTGTAGGTTCTCTTATAGCTTACGAAAGTTTTTTTTTCAGGTTGACCTTCTCAAAAATCCTTTCTTTACTCCGGGTTAGAGGGGTGTGTAATGGGCGAATTGCCGTTCTCTCCGTTATATTGATATTTACTAATATTTGTCGCATTAATAAAGTACCTTTTATATTTTTCAAATCACTTTTCTAATTATATCGTTTTCTGAACTGAGTTCTACCGTAATAAAACAGTGTCTTTACCTTAATAAATAAACACGTAAGTAAATACTCCTATTTTATTCGCTTATGCAATCGCTTTTTTCGCTTTTAATTGCTAAATCACAGTTAATTCGTTTGGAAGGTATTCTAAGTCCAACTCTGTCCTTTGATTTGGCGCGGTATTGTCTTGACAGAACGAACATCACGTGCTAGTTTGATGTAATTTCCGTCCAAACTGGAAATATTAAATAAATATAATTTTCTTGGGAAGAAGGAAACTGTCATTAATAAAATTTTATCTATGATTTAATTAGTAAAGTTTTGCTTTATTCTTTTATCGAAATTATCTTGTATTATTTCTTGTATTGACCAACTATTGATTAATATTCCTGCTTTCGCGCTCAATAAAATTTTAAATTTAACATGTCATTTCCTTTCCCCACTTTTATCATTGGACAAGTGGGATAAACACTTGTCGAAGGAAGTAAAATTTTGTTGCTCTTCTGTTTCGACCGCCGGAAAAGACGGGTATGTAGGCGAATTTTGTTCTGAGTTTAATTTTTTTATTGGGAAAATTCTTTATCTTTATCGTGAAAATATCTGGTAGAATTTGCTTAATTTATCGTTTTTCCTTATTACCGTACCTTTGATTCTAATTAAGCAGATTCATTTTCTCGTTATAGTTTGATTTATCGAATGAATTTTTTTTACAGTTTTTTTATCGGCATATTTTATCGTATCTATTAATAATTTTGGAAAGAAACTTTGGGTGAATCTGGTTTCATATTCATCTTAATATCGATATACCGCGTTATCTTGCAACGATAAATAGTTGGTGGCTTAATTGCGTAGTTCATTAATTTTTTTTGTATTTTTTTTGCTTTGCATCTGCGACGTAGTTGGCATCGATAAGCAATCGTTAGTTGCTAGAGTTTTCACACGTATCGTGATAAAGAAATAAAGAAAAAGGGAACAATTATTGCTGGCCTCTTTTGCATTTTTAGGTATTGGTGAATCTGAAGAGTTTGATTGACGATATCTACCAAGGATCAAGAAAGGACAAATTAATCCACTAGACGAGGTCTCCTGTGAGCCTGAATTTAGTAGCTGACGCAGCTTCTCAACTGGGTTGGACTGTAACTGGGAATGATCATGTGAGTGACTTAAAATTTCTATTTTTTTTCTTTGCATTTCGTTCAGTATTTCATATATATATTTCTATTTTATTGAATTTGACTTACATCTAGATATACCAGTAAATATATTAAATTTTTTTAAGTCACTCGCTGATCTTTCATTATTCATTGGCCCAGATTGGTTGCTTGTCTGCTTAGTTATAAATAAATCACATTTTAATTTTTCCTTTCTCTGAGTTTGCAGTAGAGAGCCAAGCAGGTTCTGAGCTAAAGCATTTTGCTACGCCTAGTTTTCTTTGTTTTAATTGTTTAACTTGGGGAAATGTTTATGACCAGATTTCACATCTGATTTTTTATTATATTTATGAATATAGATGCCATAATCATTTTTATCGTTTATTACCTTATCATTTTTTTTTGTACCGTACATTGACATTAATTTAGAGTACTGAGTTTTCCCATTATATCGGAGGAAATTCGCTTTCATTCAGTCGTCGAACGGTTTGTCGGGTTAGAAGGCACATTAGATCTTGAATATAACTTTTTTTTATATCGTTATCTTTAAACACATTATTAGCTCTCAAACATAATTGTTTATATATCTGATTTACCATTAAATTTTACCTGTAATTAATAATTGATTTGTTATTTAAATCTAAATTAATTTGAAACTATAACTAGCAGTTACAATTTACCTAAAGTTTTATCGTTATGTATTTTTACTTAGAATTTGAAGAGTTTCAAATTTACTTTTATTAGTGAAAGTATTTTGCATTTATTTTTGGTAGTATTCAAATAGTAAATTTAGGGTGAAGAAGTTAGGGAAAACTAAGGTAGGGTGCCTCACCTCATACACGTGCCGAACCGATCCTATAGAGCATATATACGCCTATACTAGTCAGGGGGAAAATTCAGTATCGATTCTCTAAGGGCTATAACTAATTGGCCAATAAATTTTTTCATTTATGCCATCAACTGGGGCTAAGAGTGCCCAGCTACGTAACCACTAGCCTCATATCAAGGGAGCAGAACTCTGCAGTACTAACTGATTCGACTTGTCCTCTGGTAGGACAGTGGCAACTCCTGGCCGCCCTGAGTTATTGGAACCCCCAGCTGCTGGTTGGCATATAGCTCCAGGATCAGGACCTTGGACAGCAGACCTACCAACGGAAAGGCATTCCTACTGAGGATATTGTAAGGCAAGAATTTATAGATTGTTTTGTTTGTAACTTCACTCTAACAGTTTTTGTATACCTCGATTGTTTTAAATTTTGTTCTTTGTTACCAACTTAACTAATAGAAAAATTGATTAATTTGTATTTAAACAAAATAAATTGTAAATTTTCGTTATCTTGTCGTTTTTCTTGTGAACTGTGTGTATCCATTGGCCTGGCACCCTTGTATAGTCCTTCTGCCAATTGAACAACGAACTCACGCCACCGGATATTAACTGAGCAGCCTATCGGCACAATATCGCCAAGACCGGTGAGAGAGAGGTGCATTGTCTAACCAACAAGATATCTCTCTCGAGCGGGTTGTGCGGTTACAACCTCAACGTATTCCACGTTTAATGAACATCAGCATGTCAACATTTTGAAGAATTTCCAATTGGTAACTTGTGTACTTGAGCATACACTGCCAAGAATATCCAGGTAGAGTGTAACAATGGGCTGGATCTAAGCCATATGTTTGATGGGCACTATCACGGAAATTTTCAAACACGTCAGTTAAAAGAAGAATGTCCACTTTCATAAACAATAAAAGGAAGCCTTTCCTTGAATGAAAAATTATTAAATTCAACTGCCGCTTTCTTAGGAAAAAATATTTTGCAATAATTTAGACAACGATCGCATATTAATTTTTTACTTTTATGCTTGCTAAGTTCATTTGAAACAAGACGCGATAAATTTTTAATTAGGCAAAAATGAGATTTTATTTCCACTTCATTTACTGTTACTTCTACATTTTCGAAATCATTGACTTTAAAAACATATTTATTTTGAATCATTAAGAGATTGACATGTTTGTCTAATTTCTCGAGCTGGAACTGTTTTATAATAGTCATTATCTTTTGTTTTTATCAATTCTAAGACATATAGATTAATAGAAATATTATTAAATTTCCCAAACTTAGTAATTTGCTGTAAAGTCATAGGAAATGTCAAACCAGTAGATGACTCGGGGTAAGCTGATGTTCTATCAGATTTATTGGCTGTAGGGTACAAATGAGCGGTAATGCTATATAAAAAACAAATATCATCATCATAGTTCTTAATATTAATTACAGCATGTTTCTTGGAGATTGATTCTGGTAATCTTATGAAAGATGAGGCTCCATTTCCAATTTCAAATTTATTTATATTTATTTCTAAGTTTATAACTTTATACAAACTCCAACCTGATGCCTTTTTCTGAAATTCCTCTAATTTACGTAAAATTTCGTTCCGAATGTGTTCATAGAACCACCCATTCAAATCTGTACCCCTATCTATTATCGCGTTTTTGGTATTAAAATATTTATATTCCTTAATTTCCTCCATTTCAGATTTCTTTATGAATTCACCACAAAAGATTGTATTTACTTTAAGAGTAGACATTGTTTTTATAGTATTATTTATGGGCGTCATAAAAAGAAAAAATGCATCATCTAAAAATTTATAAATATTAATATGAATGAGATTAATGATTACTCCTGTTCCCCCCAATGTCTTCTTCTTCTTATCCAAACACCAAATACCAAAAGCTCGGCAGCAGCTCCCGGCAAGAACTCGATGACTGGTTACCTTTATGCCTGCCCACTTCCACCCCAGAAACCGCTTTGCTTATCTACTGCCAATCAATTAAGGTTATTGATAATTGTTTCAATAATCTTACCAGCAGACATTTTCCAAAGGAAGTTATAGATTCCTCGCAGTTTCCTTGGACTTCCATTGTCTAGAAGTGGTTGATCTCACAGTGAGATCAACAAAAATATGTGAAAGAAATAGTATTAAATATAGCAAGTCATATTGAAGCGGATATAGCTGAAATAATATATGTACAAAACATAAGAACCGTCAACAAGGTTGTGAATTATCTTAAAAGAATGAAAAGGACAAAGAAATTGAGAAGCAATAAATATAATCAAATTAATTACAGGCAGAATGACACAAGAAATATGTATAGAGGAAAATCAAATAATATGGGAAGATCATTTAACAGCAACCAAAATGGAAAATATAGTTGGAACTCAAATCGAACATTTGGTATAAATTCTAATGAAAATTATAGACTTAATGAAACACAAAATAACCGATATCAGAATTATAATAATTATCGTGGAAAAGACCAGGAAAGGAGAAGGAGAACAAAATATATGTTGACAAAATAAAAATAAAAATTTTTGGAAAACCACAATTTTTTTCTCGATATTTTCAAAACCCCGTTGGATATTATTTATTCCGATACAGCACCATCAATAATGAATAAATAATAAAATGCTGGTTTATAAAGAATAAAAAATTTTCTGCTGTTATTGAACTGTTCAAAAAATTCGATCATCCTGATCAAACACAGAAACTAACTTTATTTTTTATCCCTTACTTAGATACGAATAAACATGACTCCCGATTCACAGACTTTGTCATTACCAAACAACGAAAAACAAGTTAACTTATGTAGAAAGAAAACTTACTTTCTTTTCTATCCCTTGGGTTCTCTAGAAACTCTAGTCAACTCTCGAGCCAGTTTGTATCTTTGTATAAATAAATAATTAAAATAAATTCACTGATGTTCCTAGTTCATGCTTTTTAACGTTTTTATTTATTTACTTACAAAAACAAGGACACTCACAGGTTACAAATCCAAAATAGTGCCCTCGTTATACAATTTTAAAATGCAGATCAGTTAAACTTAGCATAGTAGAGATTAATTATATACAATTATTATTGATAATCGAAGTACAATTATGAATCTACCCCGAAAAATAAATTCTTAAAATGATGATGATGATTTCTTATCATTCTCCAACCAGGGAGATACATACCGGAATTAGTATTGTGAAAAGGCTGAAGATGAGTATCCGTAGTTCTTAGGTTTCTTAATTGTAAATGTAAATTTATCTTTGGTATTATATCGGTACAATCTAGTGTTTTAGTCACAATTCTGCAAAAAAAAACAGTAAAACAAGTTTACTGCATTTTGTTAGAGTGAGACTTAAAAATCATTAAAATCTCCAGAGTAAATTCTTTTCATGATAGTCACGTTTGCCTTAAATGACAAACATTTTAAGAATTTATTTTGTATACAGGGGCAAAATTGAATATGTATAAACGCATTGTACAATATTAGAAAAGTTGATGGTTTGTTATATTTTGCTGCAGTTCCTTAATACCAACCCCAGCAACCTATTACAGTGATTAACTTTTTTTTCAATTTGTAAACCAGAGATCATATACTGTTTCACAAATACATTTTTATTTCTCGTGAATGATATAGAGACACATTTATCTAAATTTAAAAACAGATTGTTGTTGTTAAAGTAACATGCTACCCTATCCAAATCAGCCTGAACCCTCTGGCAATCATTTTGTCACTAATTGTGCTGTATAATTTTAAATTTATTTTAAATCGTCAGAGTAAAGCAGAAATTTTAAATTATGAAAGCCGATATCGATATTATTTAGATAAATAATGAAAAACAATGGACCTAAATGACTGCCCTGAGGAACTCCTGATGTTATACTAACAGATTTTGAGCAATAACCATTGATAAAAACTGACTGAGTTCGATCACTTATGTCCGACCAGACCCAGCAACAGAGGTGGCCTCCCATACCAACCTCCACAAGGCGCTCTATCAGCAATGTATGGCTGATTTTATCGAATGCCTTGCTGAAGTCAACCTGTACACGATCGTCCATAGATGCTAGAACAAAATCAGTAAAAGTTACAAGATTTGTCTCTATTGACGCGCAAGGGAAAAAACTTATTTGTAAGGAAGTATATGTTTCACATTATTGGAGAATGTAGTGGAACCTTCGGGTTCTACTTTAATGAAATATTGCAGATAATATATTATTTTAATTTCTAATAAAGATGTATAGTTATTATCATTTAAATTTATCACATTACCTCAGAATTTCGCTTACTAGAGTATAATTTCGCGTCAGAGAAAATTGCATGGGACCAGGACGGAGACTGCGTTTAATAAATGAAAATCAGCTATCCGGGTCTGTCAAGCCATTGCCCACAAATCAGCGAACATACAAAAAAAAACATATTTGCCGATTATATTGAACCTCATTTTTGTGAAGAGAGTTAAATGCGTTATTGCCCAATTGATAGTACTATTACTCTATTATTCAATATCTAGCTCTAGATACTGCTTTATAAACAGATTGTATAACGATTCAATAGGTAAATTAAATAAACCACATTGTTATCGGAATAATGGAACGCGGTCGTATATGCAAACAATGTAGTCTGTACTTTGATGTTTGTTATATAATGAGGAAGTGGAATACAAACTTACTCCTTGTACACAAGTGCAGTATCGGTTAGTAACTAGATTAGTGAGAACTCTTAAATTAGAGAACACTCAAAAGCTTATTGCATGGGATATGCGTTGGTATTATATCAAAAGTAACTTTTGTTTAACTACTTTACATATAACTTGGATCCAAATATAAATAAAGTAAAATATTTCCTATTTTGGTATTTAAAAATTGAATACTATTAGATTCTTAAATTAGGGAACATCCTTAACTAATGTAAGATGAATTTTAACGGTATTCTGACCCACCCTCTCATTATTTACGTAAAATATTCATTTTTTATAACATATTGTAATATATTATATCTACCACAATCTATATATAAAATAAAGCCTCTATCTCATAATATTAATAAAGTTGCATACATTCATTATAACCAGTGAATTTAGAGATTTAAAATAACAAAAACTTCAGGATAGCTGAAAATACGTGAGAAAGAAAGTTATAAAAGTCCTCATTAATTTTATGTGCGCCATAAAATTTATTGGGGGTCAAAGTTCAAAATTTGAGGTTTTTTTGGATTTTTTGCTGGAACGCTAAGTTTTATCGAAAAAAATACATCAGACCAAAGTGGTAGATCCCAAAATTATCTACAAAAATGGTTATTATGATTTTTTTTCTAATAGTCACCATTTCTGAAATATAGTGATTTTAAGAGTCCGTTATACATGATATGCACAAATTTCCACGCCTCCTGTGAGGTAGAGTACTTGACGCTTTTTTTAAAGTGGTTTTCGCAGTAGACCTATTCCACGAACTATTATAATGTAATTTTTACAATACTTTTTATATGCATAATGAATATTGATATTAGATATTGACTTTAATTGTAGTTTTGATTTTTTTGATATCTCATTCATACTCTTCAACAGTGTTGTCTTGTTCGATTTCTTCTTCTTCTTTCCCATTATCTTGCTGGATATTGAACAATTCTTCAAATGAAGATGAATCAGCTGTCTCTTCATCAAAATCACATGATCTCTTGTATTTAATTGGACATTTGAGCAAGACTGACCTCGGCAATTGGTAAATGCTGGAGAACACAGTAATTCTAAATATTTGCAGCCACATTTGCCACTGTAACCTTTTTTGCAACTGTAACAAATAAAATTAAAGTTTTTCTGGAGCCGGTGGTAGTAAACTTTGAATTGGTTTCAAATTACTATATATGAATTTCCAACCCTAGTTCTCTGGGTTAAGTTAATTGCCATATCTGAACTTGATAGAATTGTCGGTTCAAGTGTTGAACAGAATATGACGGTGTTGGGTGGAGACATGATAATTGTACTTGCTTCTTATATCGAGTATTTTAGACAAAGGTCAAATATTAGTATTATAATAAATTTTTTTTGAGCTCCATAAACAACAAGGAGAAAGCGAAGTCCTGCTGTGATTATTGTTTGCGGAAAATAATAAGTTTCTTTATATACTTCAAATCTTTTATTTCGAATAATTTTACTACTGATGTTTTGTCCCTTTTATACATTGATAATGTAGTATCGAAGCCGGTTATTGCATGTAAAAATAATATATGATTTTGGAATTTTGTATAAGCAGATAAACTTTGTGAAGAATTTATTCCAGTTCACCGTTGAGCTTTTGCAGGTTTTAGAAAGTAACTAATTTAATAAATAGGAGTCTTTGCAGTGAGTAGTATTAACAAATCAACATCATCACCAACAACAATTGTTGTGTTTGTTGCATTATATTTTTCTATTGCTGTTTCAATTCTAACGACGTCTACAACAATGTGTTACTTATTATGAAAATAAAACGAGATTTATTATTAATCTTAGCGAAAAATTGTTGTTGGTTTACTGGAACTGTCATGGATTTATCAAAGATAATGCCTGAACCCGAGGGTATTTTTGAAGTTGGACGACTTTGTTCTACAGTTTTAATGTTTTTCGTCATACCACTATAGCCATTAAATACTATGGTCACTGTATGACCATGCCCATATTCCTACGTACATTCTGAATATATTTATCAAAAATAAAAGCTAAAGGCTTCTTCTCGATCCCACACAAAGAGATGTAGTAGATATCCTCCGTCGATAATGTAAGTAGCGTCTGTATTGTCAACCTCAGCTTTGACTGCTTGAAAGCAATCGTCAATAGCTGACTTTGAGGTTTTACGCAATCCAGCTGCATTGAAGAGTGATGACGTGTAAGGGGCTAATTTATACTACTTCATACATTTTTAGAGCGTTTTATATTATTGATTGTTTCGCCTGTCATTTTAGACATAGATGCAATCCCAACTTCACGAGCTTTATGGCAATTAATTGAACGAAAACCAGCCAAGAAGTATTTTCATATCTTTCGCATCATTCTTAAGTCGAGAATCACTTGCGTTTACATGCTGATCTGTTGTTTCCACTCGAACATTAACAAGAACTTCAAACCCATAACACATAGTATTCATTGCATGCATTCCGTAAACTTACTTTTACCATTTACTTATCACACTTTCTTTCGTACCCTTGCTCAAGGAATGCCTCCTAGGGGTTTACTATTTTTATTCTACAGCTCCAATCCTGTTAGAAAAAGACCTGAGAGAAAAGGGTTAATGCTGCTACCACCCGCAAATGATTGTTGAGGATGAGAAAGACTCCGGGAACCCCTCTCTATATATGTTGGCTGAAAAAAATAAAATAAAAGGAAATTTACTGTCCCTAATCTGCCTTGACTCTCAGTCCTTAGTAGCTTCTGGCTTCTTGTGACCTTTTTTTTTTTTTTTTTTTTTTTTATTCGAAGAGGGGGGAAATACATTGCGTACTTAACTAGCACGTGCTAGCCGTCGTGCGGGACTCCCGATGCAATGACTTCAAAGCAAGAGTAAATCGTTGCAATTGAAACCAGTATACCGTATACCCGCTAAAACCCTAACCTCTTTCTCCTACAACCATGGTCCCTTGCGGCACTCTTACTCAATACTACTTCGCAAGGGTGGTTCATTGCAGATGTTTACTGCTCTTACATTGAAAGCTTCTAAAGCCTACTCCTCGAACGTATCGCGGAGTTCTTTGAGGATAGTCTCCGCATAATCTGATACCAAGTTCCAGGCTTGGGGGCCCTTCAGCATGGCTTCTACTAATTGTTCTGGGACGATATTAGTCTCCAGAATCCTCTCCACTTCAGCACGTTGATCCTGAAACCGGGGCAGGAGAAGAACACGTGTTCTGCGTCCTCTATCACGTCCGTACAGTGTGGGCAGTTTGGGGAGTTTGCCCTCCTGAACCTGTGCAGGTATGCTCGAAAGCATCCATGTCCAGTCAGGAGTTGAGTGATGTAGAACCCAACCTCCCCATGCTGGCGGTTGACCCAACGACTGATGTTAGGTATCAATCGATATGTCCACCTGCCTTTAGTAGAGCTGTCCCACCTCTCCTGCCATTGCCCTAGACTTATGGCTCTTTCATCGCTGTTTCCTGTCGGCTGGTCTTTTTCTAACTTTCTGCGATAAAGCCGTCCCCTTTCTGCAGCCAGGATGTCGATTGGCAAGGTAGAGGCAATCACACTCACCGCCTCGTAAGACACAGTGCGGTAGGATGATGCCACTCGAATCGCTGAGAGCCGCTGGACTGATTTCATTTTCCGGCGGTACGATGGTAGCTCGAGCGATTTCTCCCATACCGGTGCCCCGTACAACAAAACAGAAGTAGTTACTGTTGCCAGTAGCTGTCTTCTTATCTGTCTAGGGCCTCCGACATTCGGCATTATTCTAGATAATGCCCCCTGTACCCCAGCTGCTTTCTTGCTGGCCGCGATTATGTGCTCTTTGAAGTTGAGCCTTGTGTCCAGGAGCACCCCAAATAGCTGATGAAGGGCTGCGACTGTATGTAGGTGTCGCCTATTTTGAGGGTGATGGTTTCCCTTGCCTTCCGACTGCTAACAAGAAGTGTTTCGGTCTTTTGCTCTGCTAAACTCAAGTCCGCTGCGAGCATCCAATTCTGAATTGTGGCTATAGCGAATGAGAAGGTTGTTTGTATCTCCTCTATGTGCTTGCGCACTATGATCAATGCCACATCATCGGCGAATGCCACTAGCCTGACGCCCTCAGGCAGACCGAGCAGGAGTAGGTCGTTGTACATTACGTTCCATAAGAGGGGGCCAAGAACAGAGCCCTGAGGTACACCTCCTGTGATCTTATAGTCTACTTGCCCATTTTCAGTTTGGTACAATAAGATGCGGTCCTTGAAATACGCTGAGACCATTCTCCGCAAGTACTGAGGAACTTCCATCCTGGCAAGAGCCTCCAAAATGCGGTCCCAGCGGGCCGAGTTAAAGGCGTTCTTGATATCCAGGGTGGCTATTAGACAGTACTTTTTTCCACCTCTTCTCCATCTCTTTCCCGAGATAGCCTCTCTGGCGATGTTGGTAACGAGTGTCACGGCATCGATGGTTGATCTCCCCTTTCTGAACCCAAATTGGTTGGTGGAAAGTTTTGGCTCAACGTAGGGCTCCAGCCTATCTGCTATTATTCTTTCAAGGAGTTTTCCCGCAGAGTCCAACATACAGAGGGGACGATATGATGACGGTTCGTCTGGAGGTTTCTTTCCCCCTTTAGGTAGGAGCACAAGCCTCTGCTTTTTCCACTTAGTCGGGAAAACCCCCTGCTTTAGGCAGGTCTCATACATGTGTAGAAACATGTCAGGCCTATTGGCTATGGCGCATTTTAGCGCGATGTTAGGTATGCCATCTGGACCGGGAGCCTTACCGTTTTGGAGGCGGTTGCACGCGCCCATCAGCTCATTCATAGTCACTGGTGGTATATCTTCGTCCCTCACCTGCCACGAAGGATAAGCGGGTAGCTCAGGCTTCGCAGGAAACAAGTGAGTGACAATGCGGTGCAATGATTCGGGGCAGTTCGTTGATGTCATGGGAGGGGCCTTAATTTTATGCATAACGATTTTATACGGTTTTCCCCATGGATCTTGATTAACTTCGTCACACAACTCCTTCCAGTAGGATCTCTTGCTTGAGAGAATGGCTCTTCGTAGTTGTTGTCTTTTGATCTCATAGTCGAGCCTTAGTTCTTCTGTTGTGACCCTGTCGCGTCTCCGTGCTCGTTGATGCAGCCTTCGTGCTTTGAGACACTCTCGTCGGTGTTGTGAGATCGTGTCATTCCACCAGTAAACTGGTGGGCGGCTGTTGTTCTGCCGTCTCCTTGGCATGGATGCATCGCAGGACTTGACAACGCTTGTCATTACCTCTTTGGCAGTGGCTTCTGCGCTTGTTGCTATTGACAATGGTTCCTGCTCCATAACCAAGGCGAATGAATCAGCATCGAAAGCATTTTTGTTCCAACCGACTGGCTGTGACCTCGCACGACTGACACACAATCTTCGTTTGGGAGTGGTGTTGATTTCCCATATAATAGCTTGGTGGTCGCTATTAGTAAACTCCTCATCGACCCGCCATTCACAGCCCCCTTTAATTAGGTTGCTGCTAACGAAAGTCACATCAATAATGGAGCTGGCTGTGCCTTTGCGATATGTGCTTACGTCTCCTGTGTTGAGGAGTACCAGGTTGAGCGAAGACATGGTCTCAAGGAGAGCTCGTCCTCTCGCGCTCGTTTCCCGGCATCCCCAGTCAATTGCCCAGGCGTTGAAATCTCCTGCGATGGCGACCGATTCACGCTTCCGTACATCCTCCGCCAAGGTGTCCAAGAATAACTCGAACTCCTCGAGCTGTGCACTAGGAGGTGCATAGCAGCTATAGAAGTGAACCCCTCCCACTTTGGCTCTCACAAGCCATGGTTCGGGGGTATTTGGGAGTTGTTGGAACGGAAGTTTACCGCAAGCCCATATCGCTGCTCTGTCCGTTGTGTCATTTATCCAGGACAGGGTGTCGAAGTTTTTGTACTGCTCGCAGATTATGGCTACGTCGCAATCCAATTCCCGCACCCGCTGTACCAGTAGGTCTTGGGCTGCTTCGCAATGGTTGAGGTTGAGTTGCAGTACTTTCATTTACGGGTTTGTGCTGCTCTCATCGCCTGTTGGTAGATCGGACATTTCCAACTACCCGCAACGTGCCGGCAGTCTGACCTACTATCTTTCTCTTTGCAGAGTAAGCACTTGGCAGGTTGTTGACAAGCCGAGGCATTGTGACCAGCGCCTCCGCATCTGTGACAACAACTGCTTCGGTCAGTCTTGCCTCTGCACGCCTGGGCGTTGTGCCCAAAGTGCCAGCATTTGAAGCACCGTCGAAGGCTGATCCTCTCGCGAACACGTACTGTGCCCCACGCAAGTTTCAGCTTTCCAAGTGCGATGGCTTTCTTGGCCTGGACCTCTGGGAGACAAACAACTGCCGTTTGTGTTGATCTATATGCCCGTCGAAGTGATTTCACTGCCTCCTCAGTGATCTCTGCCAGGCCGTCGATATTATCTTTGAGCAGGTTTACTACCTCTTCCTTGGTACTGATCTCGTCCAGGTCTTTAATTTCAATGTCGATTTGGGGTATTCGAGATTGTACAGTGGCCCCGTTTGGGAGCTTATTCTTGATGGCGTTACAATAGCGCTCCATCTCCTGAGCGTCTGCCTTGGCGAATAACAAAAGTAGATCTCCCTTAGCTGTTCGTCGGATCTTATTGACTTTTTTGCCTATATCCTGCAAGGTGGGATCATTCTTGATACCTCGCAAGATATCTGCATGGGAGCTCTTCTCGCCTTTCTTTATAAGCAGCGTACAATGTTGGGCTAGTTTTTGCTTATTGGTCCTCGGGGCCTTTTTCCGCTTTACCACTTGCCAGTCAGTCGACTGGTTTGAAGGTTGTTTTTGGTCTGCGGTTTAAACTTGGGTTTTAATCCATTGTTTCGCTCCGCTTCTGAATTGACCACCCTACTTGTTGTTGCCTGGGTGGTTTGCCCGATGTTCTGGCAACCTTCTTTACCGGGCTTTAGCTTGCTAGGTAGCACCGGTTTAAGAGTTTTAACTAGTGGTGCCTTACTTGATGGGGCTACTGAAGGCGAGGCCTTCGGTGGCGAGGTCCTTGCTACTGAGGCTACTTTTATTGAAGCCGCCTGCTTTGGGGCCGCCGGTGTTGATGCAGTCGGTTTTGAGTTGGCTGCTTTTGAGGCAGCCGCTTTGGGACCTCCTTTTGCTTTTCACCTTGTGTCTGAGTGTTTGACACCTTTACTGGCGATGTCTGTGTTGTAGCAGGTTTCGCTACAGGAGGTGGCCGCGTCGTTGACGTCAGATATTTGTCATATTCTAACTTAATGGCGTGTGCCAGTTTCTTGATCTCATGATGTACATTGTGCCTAGGCCCAATGAACTTCAAGAGCTCATCGATCTTTGCTCCTAATTTGTTTGGAGCGCCACTCTCAGTTGTGGCCCTTTGGGAGGCGTCAACTGCACTATCCGCCTTTTGGAGGACTTGGCTGAATAGTGTCTTGCTGCCAGCTCTAGTTTTAATGGTCGATGTTGTACCATTAGCAGTGTTCTTATTCTTCTTGTCACCATGTGACGGAACCAGTGATAATTCGCTCCCCCCAGAATCCGTGGAGCGTGCACCGGCCACCGAGGCTTTCACTCGATCGGAACCGGTGGTGGGATTATCCTCTGCAGAGGTACCCACCTGGGGTATTAAGTTGACCTTATCACCCATATCCATGAATGGTTTATTTTCGGGGTTCCTTCCCCTATCTGGTTTTGGTCCGCCCTGAGGAAATCCTCAGTACTCCCCATTGCTGGAGAGCGTTCCCCTATCCGCCACCTGGGGAGGCGCCCGGTAGTGGACCAACAACCACCCCGGGTTCTTGTGACCTTGTCCCCCCTAAGAGGGTATGTCCCCAGGCTTTACAAATGCTGGTAGTTGTATGGGGAAAGGGGAAGGAATGAAAAGTAAACATCCAAAAAAATGACATTAAAAATAAAGATAAAAAAAATGTTAAACAATAATTCTAACCCGAAATGCAAATAAAAGACAAATGCAAAAGTTGAATATTGTTAGTTAAAACAATACAAAAAAATATAACCCCACAAAATTCTGGCTTTTAACTAACCCCAAAATACAACAATAAATTTATAGAATAAAAACACTACAATGTAGTTATACCCGCGAGATCGAGGAAGGAAAGGGGCAATTCAACCTTAGTTAAGCCCTATACTACAATATGTCTTTCCTTATATCGGCAGAATTTATGAGTATTTCCCAAGGTGAATACAAAAAAAAACAAATTTAAATATTATTTCAGGCCGTTTGCTGGTCTAAGAAACCTCTACCCTGGGTTCAGAATTGAACCTACAACTCTACGGAAAAACTCACAGGTTTTTGGCACAAACACTCCTTTGTTAAAAAATATAAAAGTACTCACCGAATGCGGATTATCCGTTAATGCCAAAAAGGTTTACCTGTGAATGAAGAAATATAATTGCAATAAATTCACTAGCTAGCTAAAATCTTTAACTAAATCAAAGCACACTCACCACTCTCGCAGTTTCCTCCCACACAATCAGTTTAGACAAACTTTTATACAAGTTCCTGAAACCCTAATTGGACAGGTGGAATTTCCCTCTCTCAGGAGTCTGGTTTCCACTTTTACTCTTTCCCCCAAATCCGTCGCGCCACGTACGACTAGTTTTCTTGAGTTCCGGCCCCGAACTCCACCGAATCCTGTTGAAGACGAATTTTTTTCTTGATATGATGTTCCCGCGAAATTTCGGTTTCCCCCGTATATGAATTAATCTAAACAAATTTCCTCTATTTGTCGATTTCCCGCACGTTCTTTGGTTCGTTCTGAGACTGCGCTTTAAAAATCTCCCTTTAGAATAATTTCTTAACTCGACCCAAATAGACTGATGACTAAGTTTTTCAGAGTTTTTGACCTTTCGGCCATGTTTGATTTTTGTTACTTCTGTCACGTAAAATATTACAATTTCTACTAACAAACAATGACCTGAGTAGAGAAAAAAGAAACAACGTTGTTTTTCGCCTAATTGTTAAATTTCGAAATGTGTATTTATTATTTACACTTCCTATTCTATTAAACAAGACCTATTTTAGTACCAAAACTGCTTATTTAGTGCATAGAGACACATTTCCGCTATACGATTAATTTTCTAATGCAACGAAAGAATGCAATAATCATTATTTCAGACTAATTAAATAATTACAAAAAAATGAATTTATCTAACACCACCGGGTGTTACAACTGTCTTCATGGATTTCATCATTGATTGTTCTATAATCAAATTTGTTGATGTTCCACAACTAACTTTATCGGAACGTGGAACGGTAAAAAATCCTTCAGTAAATCTTTGTTAAACACTGCTCCTCTCAGTTGATGTGGTTCCGTCTATCCTGATCCTGTATGTCCGTCCTGTGAGGTAGTCCTGTCTTATCTTTGTAGTGGTTCTTCCAAATCCTGTTTTGCCGGTTCTGCCAGATCCTGTGGAGTGCCTTCTCTACGTCGAAGAATATTATGCACATCGACCTTTTGTTCTCTGTGACATTTATCGCGTCATCCACCATCCTCACTACTTGGTCCTCTGTCGAGTGTCCTTCTCTGAATCCGCATTGTTCGTGTGGTTTAATCATTACATGTTTCTCATGTTCCTTGAACTTCCTCAAAGTGATTCTGTCCATGATTTTGCTTGTGTTGCTTAGTAAGTTTATTGGCCTGTAGTTTCATGGGAGTTTCCTGTTCTTTCCTTGCTTTGGTATTACTATAAGCTCTCCTTTCTTCCATTCCTTCGGGTATCGTTGGTCTTTGAACAAGTTGTTAAAATAACTCTTATGTGTATGTATGCTTCAGGCAGCTACTTTAACACCTTGTTCGTGATTTTGTCCAATCCTGGTGCTTTCTTTCTTCGTATTTAGTCTGCTTATGATATCCATTATTTCTTCTGTCGTTGTTTCCCTCATTTTGCTTTTCGTTAAGTTGTGGTATTGGTACTTCTTGCTCTACTTTCGTGATTCCTTGTACGAATCCTCTGTCGTATCTTGGTTCTACATTGAGTGTGAATTGTTCCTCCATGGTATATGCAAATATTTCCTCTGTTCTATATTTTAGTCTTTATTCTTCTCATTGTTTGCCAGTGTGTGTTCTTGTCGATATCTAATCCTTCGTCTTTTATTCCTTTGATTAACCTGTTGATCGTCCTTCTTATCCCCGGGTGGTAGTTTATCCTGTACCTTCTTTTCTGCCTGTTTCCCTCCCGGATTTTGTCCTTCAGTCCTGTTGCTATGTCTCCTGTGTAGATTCTGTACTTTGTTGTTGTTGTGTTGTTTCGGTGTGCTTCTATAGTGTTGCTCATTGATTCTTCTTGCTTCCTTATCTATACTTGCTGCCGGTTCCTCTTCTTCTTCGGTCTTCGATGCCAATGTAGTTCTGAATCCAGTCCAGCTGCTTTTTGTTTCTGGTTTGGTTGTGGCTTATCTATCCATCTGGCAGGTATTATCGCCACTGGATTGTGGTCCGACGGTAGATCGTCCGTTGTCTCTATGTCGTAATCCATGTCTTTTGGAAATCAATTTAAAACACAATAATGACGGACATATCATGAATTGTTGGTACACCAAGGATGTTTGGTCAGAATGATATTTGATCTTTAACTCTGTTACACCAACTAGTTATATGTTGTCATCTCTTTAACTGATAGGGCATTAAAATTCTCACATCTAACTAACAGACAAGAAAACATAAATAAAGTAAAAAACACATTAATAAAAAATAACTATCCCCCTGCCTTTTTTCTACCTATTATAAAAAACACATTACATAAATTCTAGAATAGCACAATAAATAAAAACCTAAACACTCCGGATAATAAAAAATAAATTACCTCACCACATAAATATTATAGAAAAAAGTAATTGTGATAATAAAAGAAAGTTTTTTAACAAATTCAAATCTGAAACTAAAACTGTAAATCAAAATAACACCATATATAAAATTAATTGCTTAGACTGTAATAGTTGCTACATCGGTCAAAGTAAACAGTTCTTGCATAAGAGAATCAACAGTCACAAAAATAGTTTAAAAAATAACGAGATACACAGTACTGCACTTGCACAACATGCTGTAAATAATAATCATATGTTTGATTTTAATAACACGATAGTTTTAGATACAGAATCGAATAACTCAGAAGGGTTACTAAAATAAATGATTCACATTAAACAAAATGTTAATACAATAAACTATTGCAGTGATTTAGAAAATCTTAGCAGCATTTATCACAACCTAATCTACAATTAACTCTTTAGTAGTATTTAATTTCAACAACTGTTTTAATATATTTACATAAAAGGTAGTTGCTGATTTTTTCATCATATCAGTATATCGCTATATGTATTATTTTTTTACATTAGTATAGTCTTGTTTAGTGTTTTCACGCCCATGCAACATTTAATAATAAAAAAAATCTTCCTTAGTCTTGAGGTTATTATTTGATAAATGGTGTGTTTAGCGTATGTATGAAGTTGAATTGGCATATCGATAAGCGAAATAATTTTAAAATTGTAATTTTTCCTGAACTTGTTAAGTAAATATTAATGTAGGTTAGTGGTTTTATTAAATATTAATATGTATATAAAGTAATTTAAAAAAATGTGTCTTTTAGGATAGTGATTATCAAAGTATTACTTCTTATTATTATCTGATGATGGTTAACTAATAAACCGAAACATACGTAATAATCAATAGCATACGTGTTTGATTGACTGTACCTCAAGAAAATAGCAAATCTAGTAATCCATATCCGTTTTCTGCATGATAAATACGGCCAGTACGTCTCTATGGGCTTATCTTGTTGGGTGATGGGTTGGTTTCGTTGGTTCTATTACGTCGTATCTGTCTCTTTATGCGTGTTCCCGTAGTTTCCTTACGCTCAGTGTGCTGATTCTTGAATTTCGGTCTCTATGTTTGGCGTTTAGGTCTCCTCCTAGTATCATTGGCTTGGCTTTGTCCCCTGAAAATTAGGTTTAAGTCATAATTTGTGGGATCTTTATTTGGTGGTCGATACGCGCTAATTATCTGTTTTATAATTCCGTCCTTCATTTTCACGTCTACAGTCACATTTTCGAGGTTCTTAAACTCAGATTATGGTTACGACATGTGGATAATGCCTTTGTGATTTGGCCTCATGGAGGAACAACTCAACACATTTTTAGATTACGTTAATGACATTCATCACAAACTATAATTTACCATGGAGGTTGAGGATAATAAGCAATTGTCATTCAATGATGTTCTGATAAATAGGAAGGAAGATGCAACTCTTGTCCGTACAGTATCTAGGAAAGGAACTCACACCAACAGACGCCTTTATGCTAAAACTCATCCCCACCCAGCTCAACAACAAGCTGTCGTCAAAACTTTAGTAACCAGATCACAAATACTAACTGACCAGGATAACATCAAACAGAAAATGGACAGTGTAAAAACAGCTCTGAGACACACCGGATTTGCAGACCGGAAGAGACACCAAAAAACAAAGCTTATTTACCATATGTCAAGTGTACCATGGACAGTATTGCGAGAATTATACGGAGACATAATATCGATACTACTTTCAATACAGACAGAAAAATAAACACGGTGTTGAGGAATCCCAAGACGAGGATCCATTTAGAACAACAGGTAGTGTACGAGATTCCAGGTGCAGATTGTCATAAAACCTATGTGGGGCAAACTAACAGAAGAAAAAGAAAAAACATCATCCATTGCGGAACACGCCTCCACGACGTCACACTGTACAGCCTTTGAGAATACCAGAGTACTGGCAAATATAGAACACCCGAAATCGAAACTCGTAAGAGAGGCAAGTGAAATCGCGAAGAGGTCTCACAGTCACGCAATGAAATCCAGAACTTATCGAATCACACGCAGCCGTTCACGAGACCAACCGAACCGCGACTATATAAGAACGCGTGCGCTACTGAACATGTTAGTAACCAGAAGCGTAAGCAGAAGGATACATGAATTATGCAAACCGACCTGAAGAGGGCAGATGTGATTCTGCCGGAACTTCGTTAGTTATCATCTACGCGGATGAATTCACATAAACCATCTGACATATATATATTGAAATAGAAATAAACACATTAGAGTTAGTAGATTTCAATGAATAATGAAATATTATCAATATTAATACCCAGTGGGCAGAAATGATACGATGGTCTATAGATGTAAAAAACAGAACGATAACATCAAATGAAGATATAGATGGAGTATTCATATTGAAAACGGAAAATAATATATACAGGTCATGAACTAGTAACTGCTAATGCATTTTTTAATAGATAGAACTAGTAAAACACAAATTTTTGAATTCAACAAATTTGACAGTTTTTGGCAAAATTTCTTAAGAACCGAGCAATATTTTAAAAAAGCATATAGCAATATTCTAGTAATTTTATATACCTTATCGACAATGTTTTAGCAATAGAAACAATGAAATTTTACCTTGATTTTGATATAACATAACAAGTCCAGATTTTCAATAACTTCATATTTCTGGTACGGCAAATGTTACAGTTAATATTTTTGGGATCTTATTAGAACATTTCAGAGAAAATAGTGCTTGAAACCTCATTATTTCTATCTTTAAACAACCAAAATGTGATTGACATGATATATACTTTTTATTAAAATTATGACATAACCAACGAACGACAAGGACAGGTAGCTGGTAGCTGAACACATTGTTGGTAGTAATCAATGGAAATTTTTTGAAATTTGGGATCAGGTTATACTTTTGAAGTACAGGTGCCAATTAAATCAATGAACAATAAGAGAGAAAAATATAGATTTTACGAAAATGGGATAGGATTTTTAAAAACTAAGAATTTGGGAAGTGAAATTGGAACAAGCGGATCAACATATGGAGGAATGAAGATTGGAAAACTTGTAATTAAAAAGTTAGATGAATTTGGTTATATGTCAATATGAGAACTATAAATACGAGACAGTGCATGCAATACGGGGTATTCAGTGTTAAAGTAAACTTTGTTCGGGGTTAGAAATTGACGTTTAACTATCAGAAACTTTGACAGGAATTTTTTTTCAAAATTCAAAATTTTATATATGGTATTAGAAGTAGAAAGCAACCATCAACCAGAAGATTTTAAGAAGCAGGTATGCACAGAAGTTGGTGAAGTGCATAACAGTAGAGGAAACAAACTATAAAGTGAGCAGTTTAGTCAAAGAGCAGATAGAAAGCAGCATTGGTTTGAGATTGCAGTAATTTTTTTTTGAAAACGAAGGCAGAGTAAGGAGAAGGAACAGAAAGAGAACAGGTATTGGAACAAAATTCTGGAAAGAGCAGAGATAAGAAGAAGCGGTTTGAAGGAGCAATCAGATACAGCAGAGGGTTAAGAAAAAACCATTCCACACCAATAGAGCAAATCAAGAGGATAAAGTGGTTGATGCTTTAAGAAAAATTTAAGGTAGTACAATTTTGCTGTAAAGTTAAAATTTTTCATACGGCGCTCATAGTATTTTAAAATAGTTGAATTCACAATTCCTTTTGATTCATTGGGAAATATACATTTTAGTATTGGTTTTTTAAATTCAAAATTTAGTAGAACACATTTGAAGCAGCATTGTGTCAGGGCATCTATGAGATACCGTGTAAAGACTGCAACCTCGCATACGTCGGCCAAATCAACAGAAAAGCAAGGGCCCGTAGAGAAGAACACAGAAATGCAGTAAAGCAAAAAACAACGATGTCTGCATTGTCACAACACAATTTAAATACCGACCATCAAATAGATTTCGACCAGGTGTAGATAATAAATAAGGGCCTGGTTATTATATACTTAATTGTGGTTAATGTTATCACTATATTTATATTTAAAATGCTTAATCAATTATATATATATTTTTAGAAAATATAGATAATAGTCAATTCAGGCAAATCAAAGCCATAAGCAATGAAAAAATAATAATTACAAAATGTTACTTATAATCAGTCGCGTTTAGATTTTGTGAGGTATTAGCAGACACCCACCCACCCTAGGTAATTTATGGATGTTTTCTTATTAATGACAATTTGTATATATTGCATTTAATTTGTTTTTAGCCCATATTCTTGGGCTCAGTGTGCAATAGTAGGAGGACGCTATTTTATTTTTTAGATATCAAGGGGGATTAGTGTAAAGTTAAATCCAAATTTGTGGTATTACACCCTTGTCTCACGGCTGTCATCTTGGAAAAAAGGGTCCAAATGGTTTTTATCGTTTATTTGACAAATTAAAGGTCTCACAAAAAAATATATTCAACAATCTTGTCAAGTAAATTTTAGTCGTAGAACCATAAATCAAAAAGTTATAAGCGTAAATCTATGAAAATTTGAGAAAAAAATTGTGTTTGTCTATATAATTTTTTTCCAATCATTTTACACAAAAATGGACATGAGACCATTTTATAAGTGGTGTTTTAATGAATAATTTTCATTCTAAACTTTTTGAATTTATATTTTAATTTAAGTTTTACAGCGCTGCGAAACGAGTACTATTCTTCATTATTCATAACTATACATTAATATTAATGATTTGTTACAATTTTTTATCAACTTTTAATTTTTTTTATGATATTCTTTTTAATTATTGTTGATGCAATATAGTTATTAATTAATTAACGATTTGACACTCCATCACAAGACTTTGGAGTTATTGATTCTTAAAATAATTTCATATCAAAGTCTCTTTACTGAGAATACTGGGCAGGTGGAAAATGCCCAACTGACTGTTTGGGAATAAAAGAACATTTACCTGTTATGATTATTATTATATTTTTGAAGTGTTTTTCGACTTTTATCTTTTAGTTGTGCTACATATTTCCGTACATGCGGATGTATTTTATTCTGTTTTCAATTGTGAAAGACGCATTTAATTCTGAAAACTATTTTAAATACGCCACCAGACTCTACCTCGTAGGTGGTGGGGAAAAGCGTCAATAATTAATTAATATCTGAATTGCATTATCATTAGTTAAAAGGAGTATCATAAAGAAAAATTATTAAAAATTATGACAAATCATTAATCTATATATAAATAGGCAAATAGGCAAAGACAAAACGGTTAGGTACCATTTTCTTCTCTGTCTCTCCACCGAATTTCTTTATTTCTGTATTGTTTAGTAGCGACTGACGACCTTTAGTGCAGAATGTTAAAATTTATTTATAATACTGCTCCATTCGTTAAATTATAATAAAAAGACATTATTTACATACTGTCAATGCCAAACAGATAACCGTAACAGTGTCGCCAGATTGCTTGGAGAGAAGATCGTAGATGGATTGACTCGAATGTGAAAGACGCATTAAACTAAAAAGTAACAAATTTTGAAGTTATTCTACATCATCATGCTATTGAAATAGAATTAGAAAAAAATATATTACATAATAATGACCATTCGTTGGGCTCTCGCAAAATTGCAACTTTCATTGCTTTGTAAATATAGTTTGTCAACTAAAATAAGAATTATGTTGCAATTGATGAATTTATTTCTGATAATATGTTATTAGTTTTAATGTTATATTTGCAATTTAAAGAATTTTTAATCTTTACCGTATAAATTTCATATAATTTGAATAAGATTATAAAAAATATGAATTAATGATTGTAATATTCAAGACAAAAAGTTAGATCTGGCAGCCCTGCTCATGTCTCTTTGATGTAGCGCCTTAATTTGAATTTTGACATTTCAGAATATTGTGTGGGGTTAGATTATTATATCATGATGATAAAGGTAAGCTGTAAATTCAATGTGTAAAGTTCAAGATTTCAGCTTCTTTCACTGCGAAAAGTTTTTAACAAATGTGAGTATTACTTATTTTTCATTAATTAACGCAGGTGCTTATATTTCTTTATATTTTCCATACAAAACAGAAATAGTCATTGCTTACTATTTGTTGCATTTAAGTGAATGACATTATATTGTATCTTAAGATTTTGGTTGAAGGTTCATTAATATGTACTTATATTTTGTAGTTATTTGGAATGTAATCGTAGATATAACACATTCATACTCACTTTTGAGGCGGTTAATTTTATTTTCTGCTTACGAGCTGAAATCGTTAACTGTGAAATGCCAGAATAAAGGTTCTATTTTGTTTTACTTCTTACTTTGACTTGTAAATTTTCAGTCTCAAATAAAAAATTATTTTTGAAAAATTTAGGTATTAACTAATGTTTTAAATATTACATTTAATATTAATTTATTATTTAATATAATGTGAATATTTTTAAAGGGATGCATTTTTTTATGTTTATAATTATAACTACATATTTGAATATATTTATAGGCCGAATCTTTCAATTAATTTTAGGTAGGAAATCAGTTTTACCTAATAAACAATTTATTTTATATTACATAGTTCCATTCCTGCAAAATCCTGGTTTTATTACAAGCTATCTGACTTTTACCTAAAATAAACATGGCATTGACATTTTAAAAACGTGTATTTAAAAATTTAGAAATCCAATGTATTTGTTATGGTAAGTTAGGTACACACGTCTATTTTACAAAGAAATATATTTTTATTGAACATATTTTTCCTTGGAAAACGGTCAAATTATTAAGTAATTATATATGGAAAAACGTTTACCTGCTGTCAAATCATGTGAAGACCATCTTTGATAGTTCAGCATCAAGCGTTGTTTAGTGTTCAGTAGTAAAATAGTCAATGTAGTAGATAAGTATGGTTTTTTCGGACAAAAAGCAATGTAAGTTTTTATTTTAATTATTTATTATTCAAATATTTCTTCCGAAGTTGTGGTGTAACAAATTCAAAATCAGTGGACATTAGAAAATATATTTATATTAAAGATTGTGGTTTTTATAAGGTTATTGGACATAGATATTTTTTTATTTTATGAACTTGATTGAAAGGACAAAAACTTTTAGGATTACAAAGTGCAATCCCACCAAAAACTTGAGGATCACGCAATTTTCAAAATTATTTGGAATACCTATATTTAATTAAATATTTTATTTCAATAGATTTGTCAGTATGACATGAACTATTTGGGGGGGGGGGTTCATGACGCCTTCTTCTCCGGTTTTACCTCCACTTTATTTCTGATAGACATATACTTTTGACAACCAAACCTCAATAATGCTCACAATTTAATGAATTAGGGTCGAGTTTCCACTGGGCGACCACTACTATTAATGTATAGTTATGAATACTGAAAACTAGTATTCATTTCTCAGCAGTGTAAAACCTTAAGTAATAAATAGATTTAAAAAGTTTACAATGAAAATTATTCCTTAAAACGCCATCTATAAAAATGGTCTGTCATTTTTTGTATATTGAGTACAAAAAAAGTTATATCGACAAATATAACTTTTTTCTCAATTTTTTATTAATTTTATTTCTTTTGCTTATGGTTCTACGACTAAATGTTATTTGCCAAAAGTTGTAGATAATTTTATTTGCAACACAAAATGTAATAAATAATTTTTTTGTAAGACCTATAGTTTGTCAGATAAACCATAAAAACCATTTGGACCTCTTTTTCTAAGATGGCGGCCATGGGACAAAGTTTGTAACCCCACAAACCTGGATTTAGTTCATTTACCCCCCTTGATGTCTAAAAAATAAAATCGCGTCCTCTGACCAATGCAACCCCAAATGTACCTTTTCAATGGACTATTAACAGTTTGACTTGTCATATAGATAAATAAATCTAAGTAAGAAAACATAACGAATGTATCAGACACGTTGTATTGTGTCAAACCAGTTTCAGGAAATAGGAACTTGCGCCGCAGCAGCCGTTTGTTATATTACTCGAACCATTTAAAGCCACTTTTTGCTCCTTAGAAATTCAAATCACTAAAATCTCTTAGGTAAAGAAGAAGAATAAATTAAGAAGCTAATCCACAACCAACTGACTTAGAAAGTTTAAACTTAGTGTCCAGCTCAGTACTTGTGTGTATAGAAAGGAAAAAAATTAGAAAAAAAATAGAATTTTTACGATTTTATATATTTTCCAAACAGTCGATTTTTATTAAAGAATACCGCACCTGTTGGAGTATCGCCCTAGAAGATGCATAAGAGGGTGTCATTGCACAAACAGATTAATATATACTTTTTATGACTGTCCTCACGGTTGCTCGTTAATAATGTCAAGTATGTTAAAAGATGCCAAAAATTTTTAAGCATTTTTGTCATTTTTTTTTCATGAAACATGAAAATTGTCAAAATGTTGAGGAATAGAGAAAAAAATTTTGAAAACATCAAAATAATTTAAAAATGTGTAAATACGTTAAAATATCTCCAGATAATATCAAAAAAGTAAAAAACGACACAAAATGCTGGAGAGGTAAAAAATATAAATGATAAAATCTTCAAAAATGTCAAAAAACCCAAAAATATCAGAAAATATCAAAAATTCTGAAATGTATCAAAAAAACATCTAATATGTCAAAAAGCTAAAATGTAAATAAATGTCAAAAAAGTAAAGAATTGCCAGAATTGTCAATCAACGCAACATTGCGCCAGAAAGTAATGATATCCAACCAACTTAACATAAATGTGAAAAAGGGGAGCCAAGTTCAATATTAAGAATACGGGTGGTTGTCGACTTCGCCATATACAATTCTGAATTTTATTTATATGGACACACACATTTTATAAGGACGATACATTGATATTCGCTGACAGTTTAGGAGATTTACCAAATATGATAAACGGCATATGTACGCACACTGAAGAACTACTCTAGGGAAGTTAGTATTATCAATTGCAAAAAAATTCCTGAGATTTTTTATTGACTTTTCTTGAAGAATGTACATAGCATAACACTGTTGTTAACAAATTTTTATTCTTTAATTAATTATACGGAGTGTTTAAAGTTGCAAAAATCGCAATTTTAGCAGTTTTTGTAACTTTTCAGCAACTGAATGATTGGATAGTTAGTTATTGAGTTATTTGGAAAAAACTGTAAAATATACGCAATTTGCAATCGTCCATAGTTATTGTATAAGATGCTTTGCAATTTTGAAACTCGCCAGAATCTTTCATTGCTACGAGGTAAATAACTAGTAAGAATTTCAAATTTACATCTCAGACGGTTTTCTTGCAAATCTGTTTTTTTTCCAGGGCTTTTGATTTTACGTGAAGTTTACAATGCTCCCATTTTGAGCTAAATTAATATTTTAACCATCTGAAAGGAACATATTAATTAGTAGTTCCATGAGTACCATCCCTCATAAATTAATTTTCTTTTAGTTTTATTTTATTGTATGTAAATTCAGTTTGAAAGCCTGCATTTTGGTATTCGGAATTAAATAAAATGTACTGGTGGGAGAAGCAACTTCCCCTCATTTTACTACTGCGTTCGAACTGACATTCATTTCAAATCGCTTTTATTCTTTCCCTAATATAAATGCAATGCCAACTGTCAAACTGTCGCTGATAGCCCAGGAACGAGAAACGGTGGCATATCATAATTGTTCATTGAAATGTTACATTTCTATTGTGAGTGTTTTAAGGTGTTTTATTCATTAGTTAACTAACTTCCTAGTTCGTAACTATACATTAATATTAATGATTTGCCATAACTATATTGTTGACTTTGATTTTTTATTTTCTCACTCATTATTTCATTTCTAAAGTTTTTTCCTTTTAAAATTGTCGAATAAATTAATTGTGATACTGCGATCGACTTTGATTCAAAACTCTGAGAATTAAAGTCAGCAAAACAGTTACGAAGTTAAATCATATTACAACGGAATTTTTTTCATATATTTATTGAATAATGTTATACAGAAATGATTGATTTAGCATTTTTCAATATACCCTCCTGCGTGATCTACACACCTTTTCCACCGAGAGTTGGGAGTATCAGTATTCTCTGTTCATAGAATGTTTGAGGGCGAGTTGCAAGCCAACTGCGCATATGCTCCTCAACTTCTTCATATATTCAAATCGTTTTCCTCCCGGTGATTCTTTCAGAAGCAAGTCAGGTGTATACGGAGGGTAGGTGGCTTCTCAGCACTTTTCTTGCAGTATTCCTTGTTTTTTGTTTCAAATAGAAAATCAATCACTATATTTCCTTAGAGTCAAAAAAAATCGTGGCAAGGACTTTTCCAGATTGGAGGCGAGTTTTGAATTTTATTCTTTTTTCGCCACTTTAGAGGATGCATTTCAAAAAGGCCTTCCCCTCTCGCTTAAATCTATTTAGAAGTCTTTCAACGATCTTTAGTTTACAGTCAAAAAAGTTAATCTATAGCTGACTCCCAATTATGTTCAATAAGCTGTCGTTGAACACTATTGCCATTGTCAGTTGTAAGACTTGTTATCATTCTCGTACATTCTTAAATTTTCTCACCCACATATACACACGATTCTGAAACAGTGTACTACCCAAGCTGTGCCTTCAAATGAGTTAGAATATCTGAGGCTTTAACGCTTTTAATGGTTTAAAAATGTATGATAGTCCGTTGCATAACAGACGAATGTAACTCTTGCTTAGTCATGGCTGTATTCTGTACTGACCACGCATTTTACAATAGGTATTAAGGACAAAGCCAAGCATACGTGCGTACCTGGCTGGTTCCACAGTGTCCATAAACCAAACATCTACTCCAAACAACATAATCTAGCTCGAAACTGCATTCTAAGCAGAATAGCAAAATTACAGTTTATATTTGATTTAACCTTGTATATAAAGTAATTTGCTTGGAAAAAGCATTTTAAACGTCATGTCAATTCGATGACATGCTATTTTAATTCTACCGTGAGGGGAAATCAGTATCCCCTCTACTAATATGTATGCTTTGGCGAATACCAAAATGCAGAATTTCTAATTGAATTTACAGACAATAGAACAAACACAAAAGAATATTAATATATGATGAGTTGTACCGAAAGATTTGATAATTAACATGTTCCATTCAGATTTATCATATGATGTAGAATGGGAGCGTTGTAAACATAATCATAAATAAAGAGCTCTCGATAAAAAAATGCATTTGTGAGAAAACCATGAAGTGAAAATTTTGAACAGTTAATTTAGATAGACAAATGAATCTTTTTGCCAAGTTTTATCGTTTTAATTTTTTTAGATAAGGGTTAGGAGTGATTGAATATTGGGCATTTTTTTCACATTTTACGCGAATAACTCATTTAATAATTAACCAATCCTATCCATCAACATCTCATTTAGTAGGTTCTAAAAATGCGCATACAACACACTTACCTTTGATTTATTAAATTTTTACTTTGTTGCTGAGAAGTCACAAAAACTGCCAAAATTAGGGTTTTTGCTATTTTAGATACCTAGTATAATTAAATAAGAAGTAAAAATTTGTTAACAAAAGTTTTGTTGTGTTACGCGGCGTACCTTTTTCAAGAAAAATCATTCAAACACCTATGGAATTTTTTTGCAAAAATGGTATTAAAATAATACTAAGTTCCCTACACTAAACATAGAATAGATAAAATTGCCATTAAACAAAAGACGTCATGATAAGCAGAGAACCATAACCAGCAGGACAACCAACAAATATAATGGGATTATAGATAAACTAGGAACAACCATATATTTACGAATTACAGTTCGTGAGAATTGGGATAATTCTCACAAAATACGGTGTCTGGTAGAATAAGATCGCAATATATTAATCAAGGTGTCGAGCCTTTTAAATGCTATTTTCTGGATTTAGAAACAAAAATTCGATTGCAATTTGTGTCCGATCCTCCTTTAAGGAGGTGTTGGTAGTAACAACAGCAAACTATAAGACTGGACGCATTCATGGTCTGGTTGTATCGACTTAATCTACAAGGAAAGGTAAAACTAACGAAGAGACCTGACTGAACGCGAATATCGTGTCTTAAAAATATTAGAACTTGGCTCGCAACAGCAGTCACTGATTAGTTCAGTAAGAAAATTATAATTGCCAGAATTATTGCTGATATGCATAACGGACAGAATACCAAAGAACAGGAGAAAATGTTACCCTACCAGAGAACTGGTTGGCCATTTCCAGTGCCTAATCAATGTTCGACGATATTTGTAAAGCTTGAAGTACTCGAGTATTCGAGTAACTAGAAGCGAAAGCAGAAGGCTACAAGAATTATGCGAACCGACCCGAAGAGGGCAGATGTGACTCTGCCGAAACCTCGTCATTTTACCATCGATTCCGGCAGGGATCAGTTATCAACTACGCGGATGAATTCCCGGAAACCATCTAATACATATATATATATATATATATATATATATATATATATATATATATTGCTATAGTCCGTGATTTCAATTTAAATATGATATGCCACCGTTAAATTTTAAAATTATATAAAACTTTTTTTTTTAAATATATAACCGACTTCCCCCTATATCTAAAAAACTAAAAATAATTATAACAAAATAGAACTCTAGCGTACTTATCTACCACTTCATTAAACTTGATGGTTGCTTGGCACCGATTTCAAAAATATACTAGATTGGTAGGTAATTAATTTGTACAGAATGAGCACCTTTTAATGTTTACAATTTTTACTTCCTGGGTAGGTACCTAACAACATTGAATTTATTTGCTAGAGTTCTATTTTGTTATAATTATTTTTTTTTTTAGTTTTTTCGTTATAGGGGGAAGTCGGTTATATATATATATATATATATATATATATATATATATATATATATATTAAATGTTTTATTTACAACTTTTTATTTTTCTGAACTCAGGTAGTTTTCATTCTTTATTTTTTATTTTGTATGTATAACCTTAAGAGATAGAACCAGGTGACATCGAAAGGCTCAACATTACACATTGATACATTTTCATTTAAATTAACAGGTAAATGTTTACCAACAAAATGTACTAGTACGCGTTGACTTAATAAGCCCAAAATATATTTATGCCTTATGGACCACGCCATGTAACCTTTTTTCAACTTTTTTTGACAACTCTGTATAACTATAGATAGGTAGTTTTCATTCCACTCCGCCCTATGTACCAACCATCCTATACATACGACTGCCCATGGACAAGCATAAATTTGTTAGCTGCCTTCTGTAAACTATAGGACGAAGTAGAATCCATCCCATATTTACGGAGTCAAATTCGTCCTATATTTCAACCATCATTTTAAACATCATTTTTAACATTTTATATTATCGCCCGGTGTAACATTAATTCCTCTTCACACCGTATGCAACTTCTTATGGGCTCTAAAATCAATATTTTTTTAATCACACTGTATAAATATAATAATAACTCCGGCATATATTTCAACCATCCTGTATATGATTTGTTTACGTCCACATCATATAACAGTTTTTTAATCACCCTATATAATTTTAATTCCACATTTTTTTCAACATATTTATACCACCAAACGTCCACTCCACCCTATATTCCTACCATTCTCCGTCCTATATTTCAGTCATCATATAAATGCAACTCCTTCTATCACGTTACTTTGTGATTTGCTATAAGTAAACACCCTGTGCATAAACTCACCAAACAGCATGTTAGAGTTTGACATGTGTTGTCACTGAATTTTCTATTAGTCCGGGAGAATGTGACAACCAAAAGCACCGTCTTCGCAAAATGGAAAAATTTGCATTTAAATAGGTATTTACCTGGTATACAAACAAAACGAGCTTGGTACTCATTGATTTAAGGAACCGAAAATATTATGCTTTACTCCCTATATGCTTGAGATGTACAAAGAAAATTTTCAAGTTCGCAATTAAAACTTCCAGTGCCTAAAATTCGCGCACTATTACGTTGGAATTAAAATATTTATGAGGAAATGTCCCTTATATCATTTCGATGCAATTTTTGATAGGAATTTTGGAATTTTCGGCGATTTTCTGCAAAACTGCAAGTTGCACGTCGCAAAAATGTATATAAGATCACCTAGGGATCTTCTTTAATATATTACACGTTAAAATACACATTCATAAGGAGTTTGCGAAAAATCGACCAAAATGTTAGGGATATTGGTCGATTTCCATGCAAGTATGTGTTCATTCACAAATTTCATCACTTTACCAATAGAATTCTTTTCCAAAATTTGAGGTTTCAACAATCCGGATATATAGTCTATGAAACAAGACCATATTCATCCAAAACTGTTCACCACAGGAGAAGAAATCAGGTAACATACATACAAAAAAAATACGCGACGAATTGATAACCTCCTCCTTTTTGGAAGTCGGTTAAAAACTAATATTCACTTTCACTTTTCTAGAACTTTTATTTACATCGAATATACAAAAGCTGATTCAAATATCACAATAACAATTTTACATATAAGCTCTTCGCTCCACCAACTGAACTCGCGATCGTGCCGTACAAGTGCCGAGTCTTTTCGAGAATCATTTTTTAACTCAAAGCGATTGTTGTCGTACTGAAACGAAACAGGGTCGGCTTTGGGTAAATTTCGTAACACTGCCCCCCCTTTAATTCTGATCGTCCCGATCAGAAACATCCCCTCCATGGTAGGGAGCGAGTCGATCTAAATGAACCACCTTCAATTTAGCCTTGGGGTTTCGACGGATCCGGTAGACGACGTCATTAAGCCTCTTGACCACCACTTATGGACCATCCTAGGCGAGTGTAAGCGTTGGGGGTTGTACAGCCAGACTTTGTCCCTCTCCTGGAACCCGAATGAATTTGCCTTGAGGTCGTATCGCGTCTTCATCCGGTCACTGGTGGCCAACATCTGCGTTCGGGCTAATTCATGTATTGCCAGCATGTTATGTCGGAGCTGGTCGGCATAATCGTCGATGTATTGGGGAGGTTCTTCGGGGGAGCCAAATGCCAAATCGCAGGGTAATCGCAGCTCCTTTCCGAAGAGGACCCTGGCTGGGGTCAGGCCTGTACTATTATGTACAGCAGAGCGATATGCCAACAGGAATAGGGGAATATGCTCATCCCAATCACGCTAGTTATTGCTGACGACCTTGGATAGGTGTTGTTCCAAGGTCCTTTTGAATCTTTCCACCATTCCGTCTGACTGTGGGTGTAATGGTGTTGTTCTCGTTTTCCTGATCCCCAACATCGTGCAGACCTTCTGGAATACATTCGATTCGAAGTTACGCCCCTGGTCTGAATGTAATTCCATCGGGACGCCAAATCTGCTGAATAGTTGTTCTACTAGTACCGTCGCTACCGTGCTTGCCTCTTGGTTGGGTATCGCATATGCCTCAGGCCATTTGCTGAAGTAATCCATTGCGACCAGAATGTATTTGATTCCCCTCTCAGACTCCGGAAACGGATCGGCGACATCGATGGCAATTCTTTCAAATGGGACGCCCACATTGTACTGCTGCATTCTGCCCTTGGTCCGGGTCTTCGAGCCCTTACTGGCTGCACAGATGGCACATTTGCGGCACCAAGCTCTGACGTCTTCGAAGTAATTCACCCAGTAGTACCGCTGGCGAACTTTGTCTACGGTTTTATTCATGCCCAGGTGGCCTCCGGTAATCCCATCATGTACTTCGGTCAGGATGGCTGGTACCTTTTTATTCGGAACTACCAGTTGGGACTTGGTTTCTCGTCCATCAGCGCTTTCCCAAGCTAGCTTGAGCATTCCATTGTCTACTCTTAGAGAGTCCCATTGAGCCCATAATGAATTCAGCACGCCTGAGTATCTAGCTACCTCGTCCTATCGTGTCCTGGGTGCCCCCCTCATTTTGAGTGACAAGATTGGTTCGATGTCTGGATCAGCCATTTGGTCCTGGATGCACTGTTCTGTTGTCCAGTCTTCATTGGCCTGCACTCGAATGTGACTGCTGGAGATACCCTCTCGCTGTTCCGTCTTCAGACAATGTCCGCATTCCGCTCTACAGGGTCTTCTGGATATGGCATCGGCAATATTGTGCAAACGGCCGGCACGGTGTTCCACCTTGAAGTCGTATTGCTGTAATTACTCCATCCATCTGGCCAGTTGTCCTTCCGGTGTCTTCATGTCCAGCAACCATTTGAGTGCGGCATGATCTGTTCGGATTAAGAAATTACTACCATAAAGGTATTTGTGGAAATAGTCTACAGCCCTTATTATTGCAAGAAGTTCTATTCTGGTGACGCAATAATTTCTTTCTGGTTTCGAGAATCCACGGCTGTAGTACTCGATCACCCTCTCTTCACCATCTTGCACTTGGGATAGGACGGCGCCCAAACCGGTGTCTAAGATAAACTTGCCGGACTGTGTAGGAAAGGCTAGGATTGGGTTGGAACATAGTGCTGCCTTCAGTCGTCTGAAAGATGTTTCGCAATCCTGATTCCAACGGAATGTCTCTTTCTCAGTGGTCTGCCAATGTAGAGGCGCGGCAATGGTGGCAAATTCCCTCAACAAAACGCCGGTAGTATGAAAAGAGGCCCAAGAAGCTTCGGAGTTCATGCTTGTCTCTCGGGACTGGCCAATCACGGATCGCTTCTATCTTGTCCTCGTTAGTGCGGATTCCTGACTCGGAAACGACTTGGCCCAAAAACTCTACTTCCTTTTGGAACATGGAACAATTCTTCGGGTTGAGTCTCAGGTTGGCGTTATTAATTCTGGAGAATACTTCGCCCAGGTTCTTCAGATGGTCGTCGAATGTCTGACAGATGACTAGAATGTCATCGAGGTATACTAAGCATGTCCTCCATGTTAACCCGCTCAGTACATACTCCATTAGCCTCCCAAAAGTAGCGGGTGCATTACATAAACCAAAGGGCATGACCGTGAACTGAAACAGCCCTTTACTGGTGGAGAACCCTGTCTTCTCTCTGTCGTTTGCGTGTAGACCAACCTGCCAATATCCACATTTTAGGTCTAGTGTGGAGAACCAACGGGAGCCTGCTAGTGTGGTCAAAGTGTCATCGATTCAGGGTAGTGGATAGCTGTCTTTCTTCGTGATATCATTCAGCTTTCTGTAATCCACGCAAAATCGGGTGGTTTCATACTTCTTTTTAACTAGCACGACGGGAGCAGACCATGGGCTGATGGATGGCTCAATTACTTCATTTTGTAACATGGACTCGATGTTTTCCACGACTGCTTGTTGTTGCCCCAATGGTAGTCGTCTATGTGATATTCTGATGGGTTGAGCCTTTCCGGTATCTATTCGATGCTGGATGATGTTGGTGCGACCGGTGGTTCCATTTACTGTTAAAAATTTGCCAGTGCTTTGTGATAACTTGCTTGGCGTTCTTCTGGTTCTCTGGTGTCAAGTGTGTCAAATGGTCAGCAAACTGTTGTAGGAACTCTTCATTGGGCCCTGTCTCCTTCACCGACGTCTGGTACTCTTCTTCGCAATTGATGATGGTCTCTACTGGCTCGAAACAAGCTATCTCTTGACCATTGGTAATTCTGATGTCGTTGTTGGACAAATTCAGGACTCTGATTGGTATATCTAGTCCGGTTTTAACTATAGCCCGTCCAACCAAGTAGTCATGAGCTGAGTGTACGGGCTCCACCATTCCAAGGCAGCTCCCAGGATTGCTGTCTAGCTGCCCATGAATAATCTGTTCCGTTCGACCGAGAATTCTAGCTGAAGACTTTGCCACAAATTTTATGGAGGTGACTGAACTGTTGACGGGCCGTGTCAATACAAATTCCTCATTTAGGAACCGAAGAACATCATATCTCGGGTCGAACATAAATCCATGCTGGCTAATTATGTCCATTCCCAGAATAAAATCGTCCTCAATATTCGCTACCAGGACCCTATGCCGGATCATGTTGTCCCCTATCTGTAGCACGACATCTGCCTCAGCCTGTATTAACATGGACTCGCCGGTGACTGCTCTGAGCTGGATGTTATTGGTAGCTGGCCGAATTTCTGATGCTCTCAAGACCCTGGTCTTGGCAATGGACACAGCGGCGCCGGTATCGATGGTGATGGTAACTGCTCGCCCACTGATGGTGCCCCTGACGACTAGGCTGCCGCTATCTCGGCAAAATCCCCGGATGGATAACGTTTTGGGGGCTGGTGGAGGGATAGTCAGCATTCGCCCCCTTATGCTGACTGGCTGAAGGTATTCTTTGGTATTCACGATGTGCTGTTATTTTCCTCGTTGTAAGCCCTATTGCATTTTTTTGATTTCTGTTTCTACCTTGTTTTGGATGGCACTGATTTTATCTTGTACTTCACTTACTTCACTTTGTACCGTGTTTTTACTGGAACTGATTTCAAATGTCACCTGGCTGTGGATGGAATCGATGTCATCTACTTTGATTTCAAGAGTCTCCACATTACATTTTAGGATCTTTATGTCGTCGTTTATTTCTTTTATGTCTTATTCAACTATTTGCATTCTTTCATTAACTGTTTCATTAACTTGCGATACTATTTGCATTAATTGTTCAAATTGCAATTGTCTTTTGTCTTCCGTGTTGGCTTATTTTTGTTCAAATATTTAAAAATCATTTTCTTGTTTTTCTTCAAATTTCGAGAACAATCCTTTAATTAAATTATGTTGTTCACTTTTCATCGTGGAAACTAGATTTTGTTGTTTTTCTTCCATCGTGGAAACAAGATTTTGTTGTTTTTCTTCCATCGTGGAAACAGGATTTTGTTGTTCTGTTTTCATCGTAGTGACAAGATTTTCTAATTTTATTTTACGTTTTTCATCAAAAGATTTTACTAACCTTTGTTGAATTTCTTCTTGATGTTCTTTTTCTTCTTGTCACGTTTTTCTAGAATCTGGACTATTTTTTCGTCTAGTCCCTCCGTAACCTGCTTGACTATTTTTTTGGTAGTTTCGTCTATTTTTTTTCATTCTTCGGGTTTCCATAAATCAAATTACGATTTTAACTGCACTTAATTCTTTACTTCTGATCAGCAAATTGCTATATAGTCCGTGGGTTCAATTTAAAATTATAAAACTAATAATATTCACTTTCACTTTTCTAGAACTTTTATTTACATCGAATATACAACAGCTGATTGAAATGTCACAATAACAATTTTACATATAAGCTCTTCGCTCCACCAACTGAACTCGCGATCCTGGCCTGCTTCCTTTATAAAATCAGCATAGAAAATTCTCGCAAAAATCATCATCACTCCTACAGGTGCCGAGTCTTTTCGAGAACCATTTTTTATCTCAAAGCGATTGTTGTACTGAAATGAAACAGGGTCGGCTTTGGGTAAATTTCGTTGCATATATATATATATATATATATATATATATATATATATATATATATATATTGGTGGAACGGGTTAGCAGCCCATCCACCGGAAAACCAAATATAGCTCATAGACCCACAAACCTGCCTCGGAATAGGACTGATTTAAAGACGACGACCCATGCGAGAAAAAGGCTAACGAATTGGAGGAGGAGAGACGTTCTGCGATTTGCTACCTGGAATATAAAAACTTTTAACAACAAGGAGCAAGAAGTTATGATAGAACTAAAAGATCATCGCATTGATATCTGCGCCCTTCAAGAAACCAAAAAAAAAGGGAAACGGACAACGAATATACGACGACTACATGGTAATATACAGTGGAGTCAGCAAGGACGAACGTGCGAAAGAAGGAGTGGCACTGGCAATACACAAGAAATTTACAAACAGCATAGAAGAATGTCAATATATATCGTCACGCATATTAACCGTTAAACTGCGAACAGAATCTCAACAATTAAATATAATATCGATATATGCACCTGAAGATAATAAACCGAAACAAGAGCGAGAAAGTTTCTATGAACAACTTCAAAATATTACAGGATCACTACCCCAGAATGAATCGATAATAATCCTTGAAGACTTTAATGCACGCATCGGTAACGAAGTGATACCTGGCGTAAAACAACGCTTTAACGAGAGTATATTGAACGACAACGGGGAATTGCTGACGAACCTATGTTCGTTATGTGATCTAAGAATCAATAACACCTTCTTTGATCTTAAACCACAGTACAAAACCACCTTCGATAACTCCCGGGGACAGCAATCAACAATAGATTACATTATAACCAATAGATATATACACCCTGCACAGATACAAGAAGTAAGGACATTAAACTCCGCGAATGTAGGAAGTGATCACAGTCTGCTTCTTGGAAAAATCAAAATGAAACTTAACCTAAGAAGGAATAGAGAACCAAGAGCACACACAGAGAAAATAAACACGGAATCTATGTGGGATACAACCATAAAAGAACTATACCAAAACCGTTTAAAAGAAAAAATCGATAAAAACCCGATAGAAGAAAATGACGATATTAACAACAGTTGGAAGAGATTAAAAGAAAATATAATAGAAGCAGCAAGTGAATCGCTTGGAACTCGGACTATAAGACCGCAAAAACAAAGAACAAACAAAACACCGTGGTTCTCCAACAAGGTCAAAGAACAGTGTAAAAAGAAAAAGAAAGCGTACTTGAACTACATGTCGTCACAAACGGCAGAAGCATATGAAGAATACAAGAGAATCCGTAATGATACAAAAACACTCGTGAGACAAACGAAAGACAACCACTGGGAAAACTTCTCCAAAAGAATGGAAAGTGACTTTTATGGGCTACAAAAACAAATCTGGCGACTAATAAGAAATCAGAGAACAGAAGCAAACGAACTCATCAGTACCAGACACATAGAGAGAGATACCTGGGTAAAATACTTAGAAGAACTATACAAGAAAGAAGAGACAGAAACCGAGCCAAATACACCAGAGATAGTAATAAGTGATGAGACTGACATAAAAAGGGAAGATATTGAAACAGCACTCCAAAAACTGAAAAACAGAAAGAGCCCAGGTCCGTATAACATCGCCAACGAGTTACTTAAATATGGAGGAGAGAAGCTAAACCAACAACTAACAACCTTAGTCAAAAAAATATTTGCCCAGCACAGAATACCAGATGAGTGGAGGAATAGCATTACGATCCCACTATTTAAGAAATGAGATAAAAAAATACCCAAGAACTATAGAGGAATAACTCTACTATGCACAACGTTGAAATTAACCGCAAAGATAATAACAAATAAAATAAATGAATGTGTATCATTAGCAGATGAACAACAGGGTTTTAGGTCGAGAAGATCCTGTACGGATGCAATCTTTGTCATAAGACAAATGACGGAAAAATCGATCGAATATAATCGACCAGCCTTCATGTGTTTCATTGACCTGCAGAAGGCCTTCGATCGAATACAATTAAAAGATATAATACACCTTCTCTACGATAGACAGATACCGTACAATGTATATATATATATATATATATATATATATATATATATATATATATATATATATATTATAATTAAATTCTTAAGTTTCAATTAGGTTACAATTTATTTAAAATTTTCCACAATACAATATTGATACAAGCTTTCTTTCAAAACAAAATAAATTTCCTGTCACTTAAATATTCTTAAATTTCTATTAAATTGTGTTACAAAAATATTTTGATCATTCAATAAGAGATATTTATTATCCTAAATTTGTAAAACCTTTATTATTATCATTGATTGACTACCTTTCTTTATAATTTGTTTATTAAAAAATGTTTCAAAAACTCACTGTGGTTGTTTTCTATTCTCTCTTCTAGTTGTTGAACTTTATTAAAATTCCAAAATTTTGTTACAATACCATCAATTGGTTTTCTTCTTATTTTTAAATTTTATACCATCATCTCTCGACCATTTATAAGATTATTTTTTTAATTCGCCTTTCCAAATAAATTTAAATTAAAATTTTCAAGTTACTCTTCAATCTCTGACATGGAACATTAAATTTGTTTTATATCATAGGACATTAACTTCGTTGTCATGGAAACTGAATTTATGAGAACGAGAATTTTAGAACCTATCTGCTTGACGCTTGGCGATCAAAAGGGATTTGTCAATGTCAAATTTCTTATTTATGTGATTCAATTTGCCACCTGCTATTTCCATTTCCGCTTCTACTTATTTTATTAATTTCCAACTATTTTCCTTTTAAATCATATTCAAAAAATCTAAACAAATTTCAACTTAAATTTCAATACCTTTTACTCTCATAAATTTTATCCAAATCATTTAATTCATATTTTCAAAAACATTGAGTTGACATTTGCCACCTGTTACCACCAGTCATTTAACAGGTACTTTAAAAAAATTGGATTTTATTAAAATTTAGACTTTATATCTTTTGAACTATTTAATTTTTATAAACTATGCTCTAAGCTTCATATACTATTCTAAATTTCTTTACTGTTCCATCATTTCTTAATACTTATAACGGTTTTTATAATTTTGACATTTCAATTCTCTATTTACTTACAAATTTATGTATTTAAAACTTAATTTTGATCTAAAATATGTTATATTCAGTGTTCTCATGGCCTAATATGTGATCTATACATGTTCTACAAACGCTACTGTGATTTTACTACTGAATTTAACCTTTTTGATGTTTGACATAAATATGAGTCCCTGCATAGATTTCTTTATGTAAGTATTAAAATTTTATTAAAATCTGCATGATATAATATCTAACTTTATATCCCACCTTTTATCCTTTCAACAATTTGCTTTTGAAACATTTTACATTAATTGTATTATTAGGTTACAAATTGTCACTTCATTGTTACAATTTTTATTCCTGCAATTTCCTTATTTTATATTTGTATGCATTCTATTTACATTATCCCAATTATTTAACTATTCAATTTGCTCAAGTTTTTATATAAGTTCATGTCTGTTTAAATCCATTACAATATATATATATATATATATATATATATATATATATATATATATATCTTGTAAATCACTTTTGAGTTTTAAAAAAAATTATTTATTGAAATATAAAAATTAAAACTTTGAATAAAACATTAAATTGAAAATTAAAATTAACTAACTAAATGGTACAAGTATACTAACGATAAATGACGACCGTGGGACCCCGCTCTGATTTATAACATTAAGAAAGCTGACTAATCAAAAGAACGGTCAAGTCGATGCGTTCCCACGTTTACATAATGAAGCAGGAAACTGGTCAGCGAAATATGATACTAGGTATCATACACGTGCATGATATTTCCGCCTAACAGCTCCCCTTTACCAAGAAAAGTTGATGCTGTAACATCAACTTTTGGAATTTACTGAACGCTAGCTAAATAAGCAAAAACAATACAAATATGGAAATAAAATAAAGTTAAAGTGAACATAATGATTAAGTTTAAATAGGTTACATAAAATATGAAAAATATACAAAACATAAAAGTCAAATAAGAATAGAAATGTATCAAAAAGGTTCTCAATTCTATAAGCCTGGATGTTCGGGTTCCTCTCCGATTTGGGGCCTCAGTTTTGGTATCAGCCTGGAGAACGGTTTTGGCAGGGTACTCAGACTCTCTGGATTGGAGTTGTCGTTTTTCGGAGGTCTCTTAACGTGCCTTATGATTTTCAATGAGCTGTATACAACAACAATTGTTACAATGATAATTATTGTAGCATACGTGAACCAGGAAATGTCTTTATTAACAAAGGGTTGGTTGATGAGATCGTCGAGATCCCTTGAATACTGGTCCAGCTTGTGGTTGGCTATGGATAGTTCTTCCATGTTTAAGTCGTCCAGCTTCAGGGGCTTAAGGTCCGGAATTGCAAGTTTCTCAGGGTGAGAATTGCAACAATTGAATGGAATTAAAACTGGATGAGAATTGTCCGAAATGTTCATGAATTTTTGTGGTTCGGCCTGGATTGTCGTGATCCTAACAAAAGCACTACTTTCCGTTTGTAACCGAATGATAGAATTGTTCGTTAGCACTAAAGTTTTAGCGTCAATTCATGGACAATTAATGGTCACATGTATGGGTCCCGTTATGATTACAATCCACGCATTTGTTTCAAGTTTTTGAACATTGTACCCTTCACTTAAAACGATGGCACTTTTACAAGTTTCGGGGACACTACGAATGTTTTTCAGGAGCTGCGCCTCACAGGGTGCATTTGAGTCTATGGGATACGCGTATAAATCGGAGCACAGTTTTCGGAGTGGAGTCAGCTGTTTGCACGCACTCAAGTCCTTGATTGGTATGTACATAAGAGAATCATCATTTCGCGCTACATATTTTTGAGTAAAAGAAAGGATGTGATGAAAACCAGTTCTATCATCTAAAATCGGAATAGGGTATAAATGGTAGCTGTGTAAAGCTGTTGCTCTACTAGAGGGATTTTTAAGATGAATACTAGATCTGAGTGAGTTTGAAAAGCTTGTAGTTCAATTACTTCTAAATACGGTGCAACACTTGAAAATCTGACTGGTAACGGTAAATTATTTTTAACAAGGTTTTGAGAAATCTCCTGTAATGAGGCAATCAAATGATCCGGTTTAATAATAGATGAGTGAATAATTTTCAAACGTGCAAAAGTTATTGAATTTAAAATATCGTTAAGTTATCTTCAAGAAACAAATAACTAGACATTAGTTTTTCACAAATTTGAAGAAATGTTTTTCTTGAATACTATGTCAAGTTCATGTATCGTGAGGTTGATTTCGTTAATGTCTTCGTTGATTGTCTATTTGAAGTTTCTGAATAGTTTCATTAAAGTTTTTAATAATAGTGGTTGTAACGCTCATTTCATTTTTTAAAAGATTTTCGACTTGTAGTTGTCCTTGGTTAAGTCTGTTTATGCTGCTAGTATAGAATTCGCCATCGGATGCGTCTAGGTTACCGGTTATTGGTTTAAAGATGGTTCCAGCACCGTCTATTAATCCGCGTTTGGGTCTTTTAGTGACTAGAAATACTTCTGAAAATTTTGTTTTGATGGAGTCGGAGATTTGTGTTAAAAGGCTAATGTGTGTTTGGACGTCCACACGAAAGGCACCTGTATCGTGAAATTTGAAGCCAGGCATAGGATCGATAGTTCGTTCTAAAGTATTGAGGATTCTGTTATTATTTTCAAATAGTTGATTAAGGGTTGTCAAGTTCCGGTGAACTAATACAGTCCATTTATAGTTTGATACAATTATTAGACTTTCGTCATGGTAGTAGATACCGAGAGTGTTGTTAATCGGTTTGACGTCGTACTGTGAAACTGCTGATCCGAGCAGCAGAAGAAACCTGAAAAGAAAGTTAGTTTTCAGAATATGGTTTCATTCTGTCAAAGTTCACTTTCGTTCGTTGGTTAGTTCTTAGGTTTAGAGGTGTAGCAGAGTTATTGTGGATCTCAATAATTTGGAATGGGCCATTAAATTTGTTCTGGAGTTTGTCTTTTATTTGTGACTCTTTTACGTATACCTTGTCACCGATTTTGTAATCAGGTGGGTTTTTCGAAACGTGTTGGTCAAATCTTTCTTTCGCTTTTTGTTTCTGTAAGTTAGTCTTTTCACGTGCAATTTTGTAATAGTAAGAAATTCGGTTATTTAGGTCTCGTACATATTTGCTAATTAGTTCTTTTTGATTATAAAGAGTCTCTGGGGGTCTCCTGGAGGTATGTCCGAAAACGAGTTCGAACGGGGTAAAGCCATGGGTCTTATTGGTTGAATTGTTATAGGCAATAATAGCATACGGAAGTACGTTTAAGGGGTGTTCGTCGGGATTTTCAGCTTTGTGAATGCGAATCATTTCTAGTAGAGTAGAATGAAATCGTTCCACGGAGCCGTTTGTTTGCGGGTGTCCCACGCTAAAGTACGTAAGTTTGATGTCATAAAGTTTGCATAGATCTTTTAGTATGGCATTGTCAAATTCTCTTCCATAGTCGCAGTGGATACGTAATGGTGTACCGAAATGTTGAAAGTACAAGATAATAGTACTAACGACAGATTTGGCGGATTTATCTGCCAAAGCATAGGCTTGTGAGAATTTAGTCAGTTCGTCTCTTATCGTCAAAATGTGATTTCTATTAGGAATTTCTAAGATGTCGATATTAATTCTTTCAAATGGTGTTTTAGGTGTCTCAGTTATGACGAGGGGATTATCTAAGTTTTTTCGACAAGCTTTGGTTTGTTGACAGATTACGCAGTTATTTATGAAGTTCTCAATGTCTTTAGTAAATCCCGGCCAGTTGAACCTCTCTTTGACACGGCGTATGGTTTCGTTGATGCCGCGATGTAAGTTGTTTTTTCCGTTATGATATTGCTCGAGTATTTGTTAGGAGTTTTTGTAATGTTTTGGCAAATCTTCCACTTAATGTCTTTTTCAGAGAAAATAAAGGATAGCATTTCCAGAATTGGAAGGTTGTTTTCTACACAATATGTTTTCGATGGGGAGAGAACGTCTTGATTTTTGAAAATAGATGAGAAAAGGACTTCATTTACGATTTCGAGATCTTTTGGAAGTGGGACTATGAAGTTTTGTCTCCTGCTAACAGTTTTGCTAGCGAATACGTTGATTTAAAAAGTTTCAAAATCAGCGACTTCTTCGAAAATATCTTCGAATATGTCGTGATGGAATTCCTGAAGGTTGGATGATTGGGGAAAGATTAGGATATTTTTATTTACCTTGTCTAGAAGTTGGCAATTAGAAAATTCGATTTTACTATAGTCAATTAAGGAAACAGTTTTGTAACGTTCAACAAAAGTTTTGAATTCTTGGGATATCGTTTCGGTAGTTATTTCGTTTTGTTCAGGTTCTGAGGTATTGTCATCGTCTTCGTCATTTAGGGGTAAGATTTTGTGGGGTGTTAGTTTAGTTTTAGCTTGGAATAGTACGCACTCATCAAGGTTGTTGATTTTAATGCGTGATAAGGCGTCGGCGTTTTTGTTAATTTTACCCGGTTTGTAAATGATCTCGTAGTCATATTCTTCGTGTTTAAGTCTCCATCGGGCTAATCGACTTCCGGGGTCTTTTATCGATCGGTACAAAGTTGGAACTTTTGGCCATAGATTATCGGTCTCCAGTGCTTCACTGCCCAAATAATAGCCAACAGTTCTCTCTCAATAGTCGAATACCTTGTCTCGGCTTGACAAAATGTCCTGGAAGTATATCCAATGGGTAAATCTTTACCTATTGGCCCTTGGGATATTACAGCGCCGATTGCAAAAGCACTGGAGTGAGTGGTTAGTATGAATGGTTCCTCGAAGTTCGGATAGATCAGTATTGGTGTCGAAGTTAAAGCACGTTTGAGTTCGTTAAAGGACGTGACGCATTCAGCGTTGAAATTAAACGGTTCATCCTTTTGTAAAAGTTTAGTTAGGGGTTTCGATATTCTCGCGAAGTTTGGAATAAACCTCCGATAATAACCAGCAAGTCCCAAAAATGACTTAATATCTTTGGGGTTCTGCGGTTGAGGAAAGTTTAAGATACAGTCGACTTTCGACGGGTTCGGTTTTACACCGTCTTTAGTTATTAAGTGTCCCAAATAAGCGACCTCCTTGCGGAGAAACTGGCATTTGTCAGGCTGTATTTTGAGGTTTGCCTTCCTAAGTCTTTTAAAAACGTCAGTTAGTCTTGCTAAGTGTTCGTGAATGGTGGGCGAATAAACGATTATATCGTCCATGTACACAAAACATCTTTCGTTCTGGATTCCTATCAGAATATTGTCCATCACCCTTTAGAATGTTGAAGGGGCATTCTTCAAAATGACCGTTCTCTACAGTGAAAGCGGTTTTTTGAATGTCCTTGGACTCAATTTCAATCTGGTGGAAAGCAGAAGCTAGATCTAGGGTGGTAAAATACTGGCACTTGCCAAGTTGGTCTAACAGATCGGATATGTTGGGTAACGGATATTTGTCATTTATTGTCAGTTCGTTTAGTTTTCTATAGTCCACGACTACGCGCCATTTCTGTTTCCCGGAGGCGTCGAGTTTTTTCGGGACAACCCATACAGGGGAAGACCAGGGAGAGTTTGAGGGACGAATGATGCCCTGTTCTAACATTTTCGAAACTTGGTTACGGACTTCCTCTTTGTGAATTTGGGGATAGCGGTACGATTTAGTGTATATGGGTTTGGCGTTGTTTGTGTCGATGGAATGTTAAATTTCATTCGTGAAACTAAGATGGTCACCTTCTAAGTAGAAAATGTCGGAAAAGTCAAGACAAAGTTGTTGTATTAGTTCGGCCTCTTCCTCGTTAAGGTGTTCGAGTCGGAGTTGATTGTTAATCTCCGTTGGTCTGTCGAAGTTAGGATTAGTTGCAAACGAAATTTCTTCACAGTGATTTACAGAGTAATTTTGAATGGGTTCTAATTTGATAGTGTCGAAATTTACAGTTTTTGGGCAGGCGTTAGCGTTTAAGATGGATGTCAAAAATTCGCCTTTGTCGTTAACTTGGACTAAAGCATTCGGAAGTCTCACATTTTCTAGGACGGTAGTGGTTAGTATAGCTTCCTTGTTACGTAAGTCACATTTGAGTTTGCAAATCCGTTCTGTTCGCGGTTCAATAGTAATCGTGTTTGAAATTGTTGGGTTAATTGTTGGAGATTGCCTGTTTGAAGATATTGTTTCGTCTGTTACTTTCATAAGCGGAATAGTTTTGAAGTTGGTTACAAGAACTTTTTTATTAAAGTCAATCACACAATTGTAATGTTCTAAAAAGTCAGAACCTAGTAGACCATCGAATTCGATGTCTAAGTTACAGATGTAAACTTTGTGGGGATCGTTAAGATTAAATGGGACTAAGGTCGATTCGTTAATCAGGATTTTAGTGATACCTTGTATCACAACGTTTACTGGGTATCTGTGTCGAAATTGTTTACAAGGGTTTGGTTTAAAAATTGATAAACCGGCACCTGTTTCTATTAACAGTTTATACGTATTAGTGGCGTCGTTGATGTAGAAAAGGTTCTTAGAATTTACCGAAAGTGAGTGGCTTATAGGAAAGCTTGTTCCGGAAAATTCAGGTTGGGGTTGAAGTCGTCGAGTAAACTCATTGTTTCGAACTGGGTTTGAAGATTGCAGATCTGTGTATCGGGTGGTTTGTCCACTGTAAGTACCTCTTGAAAATTTTGTCGTCGGTCTTCGGGTAATTCATAAGGGAATTCAGGTTAATTGCTTTCAAAAGTTTCAGTATAGTCATTTTGAGAGTATTCGAAATCTGTATTTTGGGGGTCTGAATAAGAACAATCGTCTTGGTAGTATGAATTTGTATAAGGGTCATCGTTTGTGAAATTGTTTAAAGGGTTGTAGAAGTCATCTTGGTTGAAGTGGTGGGTTCTTTGTTGTTGGTTTCTGTAAAAATTGGGATTTGGTCGAGATTGAGTAGGACTTTGATATTGTCCACTGGCAGAAGGTCGGTTTTGTTGTGCGGGATACCTATTGGGATCAGTATTGGGCCTAGTTTGATTAGCCGATTGATAAGGAGGATTCGGTCTAAATTGTTGCGGGTTGTTATTGTTAAAGTGTTGGTTTGGTTGTTGTTGTCGTTGTCGTGTTAGACATTCGTTATACAAATGTCCGGTGCGTTTGCAAAACGAACACTGTTTTAGAAAAGTTTGAGGAGGTGGTCGTCTTTGTGGTTGATGTTGAGGGTTTCGTACATTTGAGAATTTTTGATTTTGCAAGTGACAAAGTTGGAGTTCTCTTTTTATTCGGGAAACCGCGATAATTATATCGGGAGGGTTACTAGTGCGAATAATTTGGTCTATTTTTGGTTCAAGTCCAGTCAAAAGACTATTTAGGGCCATGGAATCTATAAGACAAATTTGCGCGTCTTTTTCTTTGGTTGATAGATTCTGTTTGTTAACAACCGCGTGCATTTTTGCCTCGTGGCTTTGTAGTCTCGCTGAGAAGGTGAGTGGGGATTCAGTTGGTAGTTGTCGCATTCTTTGTAAATCCTGAATTAAAGCGGACAAGTCGCGTGAGTCACCGAAATGGTTTTCTAAAAGTGTTTTTATTTCATCCCAAGTCGACGCATTTCTTGAATTAACAAGCTCGGCTGCACGGCCTCTTAGCTTGTTTTTAATGTGCAAAAGGAAAAGAGCGACAGCCATATTTTGTGCTGTCGAACAGGAGCTGATGAAAGTATTTAAAAATTGGATTGCCGTCGTATTCAGGGATGATAGCGAAAATTTCCGCAAGTTTGTAAGGTTCTACCGTACCTTGGCGTGTTTCAACCATATTTAGAAATATTGTGAACTAGTTTATATAAACGAATATATCAAATTAAATTTTAAAAGGAAAAATCAGTGTATTGGTATTTTTGTAGGTAAATTTGTTACAGCAATAAATAAACAGGTCAATATAAATGTAGTAAAATGAAGGTAAAAGGTAAATGCAATGCAAAGTAAATGAGGTATATTTGCAGTATTAGAAACAATAAAAATAATATCGAACACAAAAGCACAGAAGGCCTCTATGCGTTTAAATATGTGTTTCAAGTATTGTTTTAAAATGACAGAGATGAATGTGGGTGAATATTAAATGATATAACTGTATGTTCAAGATACATAAAAATCGTATCGATAAACTCAATAAAATATTAAAAATCAATAAGGTGATGATCGTAATAGTAGCAACCGTCATGGCCAACTTATGTACTTAAGCTTACTTTTTATTAAAGATGCTGAAAATGTTTTATTTTTTTTAATAAGTCAAAAACTATCAGAATTTTGTATAGGTTCTTATTCACAAAGTACCTCTTATTTTCGATGCTCATTCTGATTATGATATAAAAAATAGTGGTTTCCATTTGAAAAAATTGAGTTTTTCCAGATTTTGAAATTCAATTTTCGGGATTTTTTTGTACACACTCTGTAGATAATGTCCATACTTTTTTCACAGATTCTAGAAGCACTAAGTTTATTCTACACTCTCAACGAATGGTTTTCCTAAATTTCTCTTCGTTATTGTATAATTTGCAATTATCTGAAGGCCTTAAAATGTGAATTTCAAAAAACATTTTGGAATAACTCGAAAAGGGCTGAATTTAAGTATAGGGTATTATACACGAATTAGTATTAAAATTACTCGTAGAATTCAGAAATACAATAATTTACAGGGTGTTCCATTTGAAATAAGCAAGTTGGTATCAACTTCCGCTATAACCGGAAGTGGTACATGCTTGAGAATATTTTAGCTGGATAGATCCCAATCGAGAAGTTATACCCCTAAATTTCGAGAATTCTATCTTCTATCATAACTGCGCAATCATCCGAGACCAGAACCATGGGACACTGTCTATATATATATATATATATATATATATATATATATATATATTTATATGTTATATAAGTTATTCCATCGACTTATATGAAACCATGTAGCAACAGTTCCCAAGCTGACTCAGCAACCACGTGTCGTCTCAGGTTACCTTTCGACGACGAACATCCGTGAGAACTGCAAGCGCGGCGACAGCTTGGTCAGCGTTCTTAGGTTATAAATTATACATTTGCCTTGTATCATTATTCATTATTACTTACAGTTCTGTCTAGTTTAGATTGACACTCATTTTGTCTTTTTAATTGTTATATAAAGTTTTATTATTTTCATTGTTATTTTCAAATTTTATATTAAAAGAGATTAATTGTGTAACTTTAAATAAAATCTTAAAAACAAAGAATTTTGAAAGTGTGATATAACAAATTGGCGCAGTCAGTAGCATCCGTCTAACATTACTAGAACACGAGTACTCTATCTGGTAGCGGCGGATTCCTATCCCTCAACAGAACAACGAATCTGGAAGAAGTCCTCACTGCAATCAAACGTAAAACACGGCGCTTTCAATGTTCCTGTTGATGTAAGTAATGATGAAACGTCATTCGTTTTAAGTAAATACTATTTGATTTATTTTATTGAACATTGATTTTTAATATTTGATATAATTTATTTGATTTGATTGATATTGATTTATTTTATTTGATTTTACATATTAATCAATTTGATTCTTATTATGATATATTTGATTCAAATGAAATATTGATTTATTTCATTACCTGATTTATTTTATTCTATTGATATATTTATTTGATTTATTTTTATTTATATATTTATATTTGATTTACTTATTTCATTGATTTTTTTTTATTATTTTTTTAATAACTGATTTATTTGAGTTTACTATTTTAATTGGTTACCATACTGTTCTATAATTCAAACAATCGTTGTTCCCATTAACGTATTCTACAGTTTATTAATTTTCTATACCTTTTAACATTTCATTTTTAAAATCTTCTTCCAATTCTTTTATATCGATTAATATAAAAATGGCACAAGCTTCTCCAACACCGGTTAATACCGAAACCGAGAAATATCGGTTAACGGAAATATTTTCCGTTATACCCGAATTTGAAGGCGACCAAATTTCCTTCGGAAATAATATATACTTCAAAAGTATATATTATTAATCCATATAAAGAACAAACTCAAAGGGAAAGAGGCGCAGTTAGTTAATTCAAGGAACCCCGGATAGTACCTTGAAATCAAACAACTCTTGACATTACACTTTGGAGATTCTCGTGCTCTCTCTTCCCTGATTGATGATCTACAACGTCTGAAACAACTATCAAACGAGTCCCCACTAACATTTTACAATCGACTCCAAGTCTTGAGTGCGAAAATGCACTATTGCATTCATAAAACGGCTGGGCTAAGTCCAGAACAAAAAGACGCCCAGACAACACTAGTGGATACAATGGTCATGAATACCCTTCTTACGGGATCAGAACCCCGTTTAGGTCAGGTTATACGTGCCAGTAATCCAAAAGATCTTCTAAAGGCACACTCCCGGATTAGAAGAGAGCTTCAACTTTCTTATTTCGAGGATCAGAAAACGAACAAATCTGTTCCTCTCAAACCAAACTTCCAAGTTCGAAAGCCGACACAACCACCTAAGTGTCTCCATTGTGGTCGATTGGGCTACATAGCCGTAAACTGCCGATTGAAAGCACAAAACAACTCTCAAACATTCAATCAAAACCATAGGCCAAATCCTGTTGGGCCTAACCAACCAACAAGTCCAAACTTCCCCTCAAATAATTCCCCGGTTCAACAAGAACAGTTTCGTCCACAAAACTTCCAGAGACCCCCTTTTAGGTCTCAAATGAACCCCAACTATTATCGCCCATCCGTAATACAATACAATCTTAATAATCGCCCTGAAAGTTCAGACTACAATTATTATACGGGTGATAACACATACGATGGTGCGAAATCGAAATCCAGATTCAAAACCTGAATCTCGGCGATCTGAACCCAGATTTGAACTTCCCGGAGCAACTATTTCTTTAAGCCCACTTCTCACTGTGAACTCTAAAAAGCTCTACTATATTCTTCTAAATTTAAACTACTTATCGATACCGGAGCTGGTATCTCAATCTTTAAGGAAAACACAGTCAAAAGTTTCACTCAAAGATTTCCTGAACGGGTAACTATTCAAGGTTTTACCCACGAAAAAATTCCCATTTCACAATCTACTTTAATCCCATTCGCTCCACGTAACCCACATAAAGTTTTCATATACTATTTGGACATTGAGTTTGACGGCATACTAGGATTAGATTTTCTTGAACACTATGAATGCATAATTGACTTAAAATCTAAACAACTAATAACAAATTTTAAAACCATCCCTTTACACAAAGTTCCCGATAACGATCAACCCTTGATCGATGTACCCGACACACCCAATGTTAAGCCAAACATTAATTCACAAACACCAACACAAAAACAACACAAATATCCATAGAGGCGCGCATAGAAAAGATCTTTAAACTTAAATGCGATATCTCTAACATCGACGCCATCTTACCAACTTAAGAAATTGACAGAGTACGACTTCCAAACGCACTCGTACACATTAACGCAAATGAAGAATTTCTAAGTTACATCATCAATGCTAACGCGTTGCCCAAAACAGTAAACTTTTCCGATTTAAAACTGGAACCACTTGACAAAACTCACCCTTTTCTGAATGTAAACACCGATGACTATCCTGATTCCCAATACATAGACAGAAACTGAACATCTAAATGACGAAGAAGGCGAACAAATCACTAATCTTTGTTTGGAATTTCAAGGCATTTTCTATCTTGAAGGTGACGTCTTGACTTTCACTAACGAGTTTAAACATTCGATTGATACGAATAACGCAAAGCCCGTTTTCACTAAATCATATAGATATACACAAGTTCATAAAGAGGAAGTGAAAACCCAAATTCGAAAAATGCTTGAACAAGATATCATTAGGCATTCCTCTTCACCTTGGTCCTACCCTGTATGGGTTGTCCCCAAGAAGCGCGATGCTTCTGGTACACAAAAGTGGCGAGGTGTTATCGATTACAGGAAATTAAATGAATTGACTATAGACGATAAATATCCTCTGCCAAATATCCCCGATCTTCTGGACCAACTTGGAAAGTGTCAATATTTTTCGACACTGGATCTCGCTTCCGGGTTCCACTAGTTGGAAATCCAAGAGAAACATATTCCTAAGACTGGCTTTTTTGTCGAAAACGGTCATTACGAATTCGTTCGTATGCCATTTGGTTTTAAAAATGCACCTTCTACCTTTCAGAGGGTCATGGACAGTATTCTTCTTGGTATACAGAATAAACGATGTCTCGTCTACATGGATGATATCATCGTCTAATCTCCGACCATCCATGAACATTTTTCCCGATTGAGAGAAGTTTTTAAACGATTTCGGAAGTCCAACCTAAAAATTCAACCTGATATGTGCGAATTTCGTCGTAAAGAAGTGGCTTATCTTGGGCATCTTATCACACAAGAATGTGTCAAAAACAAAACCCTTCAAAGGTTGAATGTATTCAGAACTTTCCGCAACTCCAAACTCCGAAAGACATCAAATCTTTTCTTGGTCTCGCTGGGTATTACAGACGCTTCATACCAAATTTTGCGAAGATCACCAAACCTCTAACTATACTACTCCAAAAAGACGTCAAATTCATCTTTGAGGCAGATTGCAGACCCAATCCTGATATATCTAAACTTTGAAGAACTCTTCCTGCTCACTACTGATGCTAGTGCTTTTGCTATTCAAGCGGTCCTTTCTCAAGGCCCTGTGGGAAAAGATCTCCCTATTGCATACGCTTCTCGTACCCTCTGTTCTGCAGAGATACGATATTCCACCATCGAACGAGAATTATTGGCCATAGTTTGGGCTGTTAAGCACTACAGACCTTATTTTTTTGGAAGAAGGTTTACACTTCTTTGTGACCACCGTCCGCTTACTTGGCTCTTTTCGATCAAAGATCCTGGAAGTTGTCTAGCCAGATGGCGCCTTAAGCTAGAGGAATACAATTATAAGATTGAGTACAAGCCCTGCAAGGTAAACCAAAACGCAGATGCTCTTTCTCGCATCAAAATCAACCATTTCAAGCAATGTACCGACTTTCTTTCCAAAATCGAAATTTTCGCTAACAACAAAACTGACTCCGAGCAACCTGAAAACTCTGACCATGACGACGAACATGACAAAAGAATTACCGCTGAATTTAATCGATAACTCTAAAATTGAAATGTCCAATTCTCAACTTCTAGACAAGTCCCACAAACGCATAGTTACATTCTTTTGGCAAAACAAAACTAATGACTTACACGACAAAATTATTGATGACTTTTTCGAAGAAGAACCTAAAAACATACTGCATAGAAAATAACGTAGAACTTCCCATTCTTGAAATTTTATCCTTCATTCTCTCTGACAAAGAAATCAAACTCAAAATCTGCCAAAACATTGTTACAACTCCTACCGAAGACCTATAATAATACAACAATACCACTGTGGTAAAAAAAAACCTCCATCGTGGCATTAACGAAACTATCAGACGTATTAGGGAAAAATACAATTGGACCGGCTTAATTAAAACTGTAGAAAAATTTATCAAATCCTGTGAAACTTGCCAAAAGGTAAAGTTCTGTAGGAAAAACTTAAGTTTTAACCTTTTGTTATTACGGAAACACCTAAGACTCCTTTTGAACGTATTAACATTGATATCTTCGAATATCCATCTAGAAATTATGCACTGACAATTAGGGACGAACTCACGAAATTTACGCAAGCCTACCCATAAACGACAAAACAGCTTCAACTGTCGTAAACACCCTTCTGATTTTCTTTCAACATTACGGAACCCCACTTCGCATTCATTGTGTCTATGGAGGTGAATTTCATAACACCTTAATGCGGGATTTATGCCAACTATACGACATAAAACTGACATTCTCCAGCGTTCAACATCCCGAGTCAAACGGTTTTATTGAAAGATTTTACGCGACCTTAGGAGAAATGATAAGGGCAAATACAGCGGAACATCCAGACGAACATCCATTTAATGCCACCATCTGTTACAATAACACAAAAAACAAAAGCACCGGTTTCACGCCCTATGAACTCATATTTGAGCACACTTCTAGTAGGCATCCAGAAACCCTTTACAATCAGGAAAAACTTATTTCCAAATACGTGAGAGACCTTAATAACAGAATGGACTATTATTACAGACTCGCCCTTGCTGAAACCGAACGACAGAAAGAAAAATCTAAATTGCGATTTGACACGTTTCTACTGAACAACCCGATTACAAAGTAGGCGATAATGTCTACGTAAAAGAGTCCCAAAAACAAAGCTGAAAACAAATTCAACGGCCCCTTCGAAATTACCGCAATACGAAAGAACTCTGCCACCGTTATAAATTTGCAAACAAACCAAATAATCAAAGTTAACTTTGACAGACTAAAACCTTATTTTGAATAAATCCCTTCTTTTTGGATTCTGTGGAGTGTTTTCAGTCGAGAACCTTCAACAGTACTAGTAGATAAGGTAGCGGGACCTTGTGACACGTCGATGGCATGTACCACAAATTCTGCAAGTCATAGGGGGGGTCCCAAGTTCTTGTAGAATGGCATCGCCTATGTCCAGAGGGTAGTTTGTCAGTTTGTCACCAAAAAATTGTCGCAAAGAATGGTTAGGGTGACAAAGGGACAAGGTGTGACATCAATTTGGCTAGACTGAAGAGATCGCCAATAACCAGAAGGGTTTGCAGTAGCTTATCAGTAGTTTTGATCTCTTCTTTTTCGCTAGCTGTTCGTCTATCCTTGTTTAGTCAAGGCTGTCCTTGTCTGGCTTGTACGAGGGGTGGGCTAACCTAGCGGATCGCTTATCAGTAGTTTCGATCTCTTCTTCTTCGGTAGAATGTTTTTTTTTCGCTGTCTTTGTTTATCACGTACACTACTTAACTCTCTTTGCTTAATAGTTTTACACTTTTTAGAAATTTCTTTACTTTGTTATTTTAGTTTGAAATAAGCTAATAATTACCAGGTAAAAGAAAAAAAATGAACTTATGATATTAATGATTAGCATGACACTTTAACCAACTGAGCTAATGAGTCATTTATTTTTCTTTTAAGTATTATTCTAGATGAATTAAAAAAAGGGATGATTTTTAATTCAATTTATTTAGATATAAACAACAAACAAAGATTTAATCTCAGAAAAATACATTAATTTTTATAGTATAATTTACATATTGTTCGAATTTTCATTAACAAAATTTTCAATTTCATATAGGTTTACAAGTCCTTCTTCACCTTTTTCAAATCGTCGTCCATCCCCCAAGCGGTAGTTTACTGACATATCGAGAAAGAGAATTGGCAATGAAACTTCATCCTTAGGTAGATGATAGTAGGCAAATTTGTCCTCTGATAGATAGTAGAAAGCATCATAGTATTTTGAATTTCTACATGGTAAAAAATCTGCATTCGTTATAATGTTTTCACTTTTTTGAGTAGGTGAAACCAGTTTGAAACTATCAGAACACTTTTTACATTTTGATGACTGTAATATGACATCATTGTTGAAGAAATTCTGAAACTGCATCACAAGGCTGACAATGGATAATAAGACTATTCATGGTGAAATCTTGAGGGAAACTAATGTTTAGCGTTATGTACATCTTCATTTATTTGTGTAGGAGTAATTCGCTTTGAACAAATTTTTGTAAGATTTTGAAATGTTCTTTTATTTGCAAAGATCTTTGATTTTCTTACATTTTTGCATTAGCTGTTCTTTTCTCAAACTTGTTGTTGGTGTTGGTGTTGATATCCATTTTCCATACATGTCTCTAATTTCATGCATGTTATAAGAAGAACAATGACTACACTGAAACGCAATATATTTTCCAAAAGGATAGTACTCATCTTTCATGACATCTTGTTCGGAATAATATTAACACTTTAGACATGTAATTAGAACTGTTACCTTGTATGGCATTTTGCAAACTGATCCTTTGCTTGTTAATATATATGTTATCAAGTTTTATAATTTGTTTCATTAATCTGAAAAATCGCTGTCAATAAAATCTGTTGATTCGTCATCAAATTGATTTTCAGATTCTTCTTCTTCTTCTTGAGGTTTTCTTATGGGTATCATGCGTATAATTTTCCAAGCATCATGATTATCATTATTTAGCCTCCAGTATAGTGTTCCATACTCTCCACAGCATTGACATATAACATTTAGGTTTGTTTGAGTCATCATTTTTTCACATCTTTCGCAAACCAACAAATATAATTTGACAAATGGCTACAAAAATAGTAAGTTGAGTAAATTAATAAGAACCGAGAGATTATCTCAAGTGGTTGATACTACATTTTGAAAGCCCCAGGGAAGTGTGTTTGTTGATAATGTATTTAAAATCCTTTTATCATCGAAAGGACTAAGAGCAAGTTTTAAATGTTTAATGGTATAAACCTCATGTTTTTCAGACTTAATTAGATGCTGTTCAGAAATCTTGTTTTTATTATTAAATAGACATTGATAATAATCCTCATATGTAATAGTCTTTAACGATTGCTTTTTTTGTAAATTCTCCCGTGAAAAGTAAATATGCATATAATTTAGAGCGTAATGTAATAATTTGCACCAAACCTTCCTGACCACCTAGTCACTAATTTCACATCCTTATATTTTCTCACATTCTCCATGGTCTTGCCAAAAACCGAATTATTCATTAATTTATAAAAGTTCTTCTCAAAATAAATTTTTAGTTAATTTTTTTTCAGTATTTAATTCAATATATTTTTTCATCCATGAATTTTAATATTCGATGTATTTTTTGTGCTTTTAATCCTAACCTTATTGCCTGTTTAAAATTTGTATAATATATTATGTAACGCTCCTTATCGAAGAGAGTTGTTAATAGTTTTGTATTTTTAGATTTTGATGTTGGTGGGACTAAGTGTTCATCATCATCAGGTAGATCAAGAACGTTTACCGAATAGGGATCAACCCATTCAAACCCTCCAAATGGTAAACAAACTCATTGATGCTCCATATAAATTATTCACATCATAATACATGAGTTAAGAAGATGGTTCGTTATGATTAAACATCTCACCCATATATTTATTGTTTGCTTTACCATATCGGTTTGAACATTGTGATACACCACCTCGGATACCACATTCCACAAACATGTTCATATCAATGTCTGTTAATAACTCTAGTCTCAAAAACATCAGCTAATAACAGCACATCAGCAGTCAAGTAAATTTCCGCATATTGTTGTAAATTCTGAACATTAAAAATTTGCCAAACTTTGCAAGCATGATCATACTTATCATCACTCACATGTGAGTTATTTATTTTATTAAAAAAAATAATATTTGATGGTAAAGATTTGTCTTTTAATTTCTCCCAGCTATCTAAGTAATCATACGGAAATATACCTTTCTTCTGAAGTAACTGAAATTCAGTCTCATTTTTACAAAATTTTCTGGTAATTGTTTTTTGCTCATCATCCAAGTAGGATGAAAGTTCATCTAAACTGCTTGCCATAAACCTGAACGAATCTAAAAACCTATAGCTTACTTTTGTATTTTCAATATATTTTGTAAATGAAATGTATTTTTCTTTATTTTTTGGGAGTATACACATGTTACATGTTACCTTTAATTTCAGTAGCTATAGATTTTATCAAAAAATGACTGTCATTTCCAGAGAAATTATGACAGCCTTGATAACTGCTGCCACGATATTCACCTGTGTTGTGAGAGTGATCGCGGACCTTGATATCTGAAGATAAAAATGGTTTTTCACAAATATGACACCAGGTGGCATTGAGAAAGTCATACTCCTACTGTGGTGTTAATTTTTCCATTGGAAGCGGATTTTGAAAAATATGATTTAGTTCGTAAGCAAGATTTTCTAGCACTTTAGCAAACCACTCCATACAGTCTTTTCGTGTATTCAATTTAAAGCGAGAAAGATTATCGTCATATGAACAGTTCATATAGTATGCTATGCTAAGTGCTTGATGCTTTTGATATCGTTCAAGGGTTGTTGTGCTTTTGGAATCATTATGTTTTTCCAAAATGCTCTCAATATCTGCATAAATCGTAAACGGTACCTTTTCTTTATTTTTAAAATTTTTAAATTGTAAAATTTTGTCATTCTCAGATGGTAAGTAAATTTTGGTTATATTTAAATTTCTACAATCAAACAAGTGTTTTGTTAAGTTTTCCTGAGTTTTGAAACGAACTAAACATCTCTCACATAGGTATGACTTATTATGACAATTAGGAAGCTGTCTGTTAAGTAACCCTGATAAATTTTTGATTAATGCAAAATGAAAAATTGGTTGTATATCATCTGAATCCATAGCATCCTCATCATCATCATCATCAGTATTGTTTTCAGATTGTACAACAAGTAAGTTTACATGAGTAAGAAAGTCACTTTTGCTCAAACGAACAGGATCAACAAGCGTTTTCCTATCATAAGTATAAATATTAATTGACAAATTGTTCATACGTTCAAATTTTGTTATGTCTTTTAACTGAATTGGAAAGTTGATTCCGTCAAATTTTAAAACTCGATTAAGATGAGGGTAAGAAGTTACCCTTCTCGGGTTTTTATCATCTGGTGCTGGATGAAGAGCAGCAACAACTCTGGTAATATAACAAATGTTGGAGTTCCACAACTAATGGGTGAATACTTGTTAATGTTCACTTTCAGTTGTAGAATTTCATAAAGGGCCTATCTCTTGAAAGTTATCTAATTTTGAAAGAATTTTGTCTACTACATACTCCTTATACCATTTTTTTAAATTTGTAGTTGTATCTATTACAACATTTTTTGTGGTAAAATGTTTTATATCTTGTTCAAGATCTTTAGGTTTGATAAACTTAGCCGAAAAACCTGTATTAACTTTTAAAAGTGATTTCTTAAGAGCCTTTTTAATTTTGTTTGAAAAGATCCGGAAAGCCTTACTTAAAAATACCTCTGGATCTTTAAATTTAATGTTCAAAATTGCTCCGGTTTTATTGTTGAAACATGAACTGATGTCTTGCCAAAATAAATTTCACCTCTTAGTCACCTCTTCATTTTTTTTAACCATAGCCGCAGCCTGTTGGTTGATTGCGTTCTCGGATGACATTTTTTTTCTAATGGATGCTGAATAACAACTAATAATTAACTGACTGACTATTCTTTTGAACTAAAATTAAATCGTTACATTCATGCAATATTTCCACAAATGCACATATTACATATGTTAAACTGATAGTGATCATTGAACGTCTGTATGATTTGCGAATACAGACGTCATTCTAGTAGCGTAAACATCATATGATTTTGATTAACCCCATAGGTTAACAAAATAACATTTTCACAAGATAATGATTTTTACCGACAGACTGGCATCTTATGTTTATATTAATTACATTTTAACGACTTAGTGGCGTCGAAAACAACATTTTTCTATAGATAAGCAAATGTTTTCATATTGTTTACGTAAATTGTGTTTCATAATTATACTTGCCTTATCAATGTAAAACATATAATTGGTTAGCAAAAGTAGTTTTAAATTTGTTTGTTTCAATAAACAAATTACTACTTCTCCTACATAATATTTTGATTGGTTAATGTAATCCGTTTCAATTGTGTAAGTTTGATTATTGGTGTATTCTTTCTGAATGGGTAGGATTAGATATATTAAATGGCCGTTATAATAAACTCCTCCCATGAACATTATGGTAGTCAGACCATATTTGTAATTGTTTGTCTAAATTTATAAACATATCATCATAATATTTATTGATAATCGAAAAATATTCTTAATATTATTAGATAAATTGTAAAATATGTTTTATAAGCATGTTTGCGAATTTTTTCTTGTTAGTTTTACTATATATAAAAGCTGATGAGATATTCACAAGAATCAGTTTAAACAGCTGAATTTTGCATTAACATTAATAAAGTTCTACAATATGGCAACAGTACCGACAACAATTTTAGTATCAAGCCTAGATCCCATCAACTTTCCAATAAAAATGGCTTTAGTGGTGATGAAACAAATATTCCGGTGAGTTTTTAAAATTCTATTTAGAATATATGATAATTTTTTTTCTGTTGATTACAGATATGGTGTGAAGGAAATAAAAATTAAAAGGAATGCAGTGGCAGTTTCATTAACATACTCTCCGAAGGAAGACACACTGAAGAGGAAATTTGGGAACCTCCCTGTAAAATATGTTCGTATGAACATAGACTCTGATGAGGAAATTGTTTTGTTTGTGAAAGCCGTCCAGCGGTACAATTTTAATTTAGAAGAAGAAGGAGATTTTGACCCGCTGGGCCTAATAGAAGGCGGTAAACAACCCGAACAACCTGCCGCCTAACGATTGAAATTTTCAAATTTAAAACCTATCGAGGATGATGATGACTATGATAATATATTTCCAGAGTCGCAATATTTAGTGAGTTAGGTTAGTGTTGGAAAATAATAATACTAATAATAATAAAGTTTCTTCTCGCTCCATTTCCATCTGCAGAACAATTGGGGTCGCAATAAGACCAAAGCAAGACTCTCCCCAATTTAGACAAACACCTTGAATACCACCTTGGCAAAGAAGGCTAGAAGGGGAAATTAATTCTCTTCGGAAAGATATTGGAAGACTGACCGAGTACCAACGAGGGGTCAGAAACAACAGAATAGAAAGACTTGTCAAGACGATCATGGACAATAACCGAATACACTCCCAGTGGGATGGAGAACACATCACATCTCAGCAGTGTCTGGTTAGTCTACGACAAAAGCTTTCCGTATACACAAGTCGATTGAGAAAGTACAAAACCAGTAACCAACGGAAACTAGACACCGCACTATTCCGAAAATCAGAAAAAGGGTTTTATAGAATAAAATTATAGAACCCCAGTAAAACGGCGATCGAGCAGTTCTGGAAAACACAACTTTCCACAACAGTTTTTCATAACTCCAGAGCGAGCTGGATTAAGGAGGAGGAGGCTGCATTTCAGAACTGTGATAAGATGCAACACCAACCATTTACAACGGAAGACACGTCCAACATAATGAAACACCTCCATAACTGGAAAGCACCAGGACCAGATGGTGTGCAGAATTACTGGATAAAGAAACTTTACGCCACCCACGATAAATTAACAGTACTCATTAATGACATAATTATCAATCCACACAAGATGCCTAGTTTCCTTACACATGGTGCTACATACCTCTTACCAAAGGATAACCTATGTTAACCAGCAAAGTACAGACCAATAACTTGACTCCCAACCTTATACAAACTAATAACGTCGTGCATTAATCATCGCCTTTTCAGACATTGTGAGCTAAACAACATAATTACCGAACAACAAAAGGGATGCGCGAAAAACTCGATGGGTTGCAAAGAACAACTAATAATTCATTTCGTTGTCTGCAATCAAGCCCACGCCAAACGACGAAATCTCTACATGGCATGTGGACTACAAAAAGGCCTTTGATTCAGTTCCACATGATTGGCTCATTCAGGTGCTGAAACTCTATAAAGTAAATAATTGTATTGTTAACTTTTTAGAATATTTCATGACTACCTGGCAAACCAAAATCTTTCTGAATGAAGCCGACTGTTCGATACAAACCGACTCTATCCCAATCAGAAGGGGTATATTCCAGGGAGACTCTCTTAGCCCGCTGTGGTTCTGCCTTGCCATGAACCCACTCTCACACAAACTGAACGCGGCTAACTTTGGATTCAGTCTCAAACACAACAACGTACAAGCACTAAAGATAAACCATTTGTTATTCATGGACGACTTAAAGTTGATGGCAGCTACGAAACAACAGCTGCATGATATGCTTAAAATAGTAGAAGGGTTCTCTAATGACATCCATATGCAATTTGGCCTAGACAAATGCCGGATTATCAATATAGTGAAAGGCAAAATACAGCAGGGGCCCTACGAAATAAGAGATGGCACCTCAATTGAATCTATGGAGGAAGGCCATACTTACAAATACCTTGGAATAAAGCAGCCTCAACGAATTGATCACTCCACCATTAAAAACGACCTATCAACAGAGTTCTATAGAAGGCGAAGACGACTGTTGAAAACTAAGCTTAATAGTAAAAATCTGTTTCAGGCTATAACACTTACGCGTGCTCAGTACTCAGTTACTCACTCATTCGGAATAGTTAAATGATGCAAGACTGATATTGAACAACTACAACAGAAAGTTCGAGTTCTACTAACAAAAGCTCAAAATCACCATCCAAAGAGCTCCGTCGAACGTACAACGTTGCCACGGTATGAAGGAGGAAGAGGATTGGCAGATATAGGCAAGTTACGTGATCAACAAATTTCCAATTTGCGTAATCATTTCCAGAAACTCGCAGAGTTTTCTGATCTACACAGAGTCATATGTCAGGTTGATGACTCAACACCTCTGCGACTGACAGAACAAGTTCAAGTATACCACCAGACAACTGATCAGAAACTGCTCAAATGGAAAGAGAAGCCGCTTCATGGAAGGCATATAAATGACGTCAACCAAGATTATGTCGACAGTTCAGCGTCAAACTACTGGTTGATCTCTGGTCATATGTTTCCTGAAACGGAAGGCTTTATATTGGCAATTCCAACTAAGAACTATCTAAAGTACATCGTCAAAGACCCTTTTATCAACAACGACAGATGCAGATATGGTTGCCAAACATCTGAATCTATCCAGCATATCACAGGAGGTTGCCAAGCGTTCGCTGCAACTGAATACAAAGAACGACACGATGCTGTGGCAAAAATACTGCACCAGGAACTAGCTCTGAAACTCGAGCTATCACAGTCGGTAAGAACACCCTACTATATATACAAACCAGAATCTAATTTAGAAAATAACAACTACAAACTGTACTGGGACCGGACGATATTGACCGATCGGACTGTTGCTCACAATAGACCAGATATAGTTTTGGTAGATAAAGTCTCTAGAAAAATAATCTTAATTGACATAGCAATCCCTAACAACAACAATATAAATATTAAGCAGGCTGAAAAAATATCCAAATAGAGGGATTTAGAATTTCAAATACAGAAACAATGGGACATGAACAACACTCGAACAGTACCAATTGTTATGTCAACAACAGGAGTAGTCCCAAAACATCTATTAAACAATTTGAAATACCTCGGTCTGGACGAACATCTTTACCAACTAATGCAAAAAGCTGTCCTGTTAGGAACAGCCCGGACGTTTAGAAAATTCATGGGGAACTGCAGCCACGACGCCAACCACGGGCCTGATAACCTGGCAAGGGCTCCCACAGAGCTAAACCCTTTTGATATATAATATATTTGGGGTTTAGTGAATTTTCCCCTAAGGGCACACTGTGTTTGCCTTAGAGGGAGTGTGATGCCATACATTGTATGGTCAAGTCGATAAAGTTTCTTCTCGCTCGGAAAACAACATAGCAGTTCCTAACAACAATAATATAAATGTCAAGCAGGCTGAGAAAATAACCAAATATAGAGATTTTTAATTTCAAATAAAGACTTAGTGGGACATAAACAACACACGTACTTTACCAATTGTTATGTCAACGACAGGAACAGTTCCAAAACATCTATTAAACAATTTAAAATACCTAGGTCTGGACGAACATCTTTACAAACAAATGCAAAAAGCCGTCCTGTTAGAAACAGCCCGGGCGGTCAGGAAATTCATGGGAAACTGCCGCCACGACTCCAACCACGGGAGTCTACAGTCTCTATAGCACAATTAAGTTCATTGTTATGTAAGTGCTCTTTACAATGGTGAGATTTTAAATTTCATTTTTCAAGCCAGCGTTTTTTTTCAGCTCCCTTGACTAGTACTGTGGTATTTGCAGAACCAATACAGTTTTTAATATATTCAGATATTTGTTCATAGTACAAACAAACCTTGTTTTGCCACTCTAATCCATGAAGTTTAGCTTGTGTGAACAACATATGTTGTTGAATAGAGTCAGTGAAATGGTGCAAACTTATGGGTAATGTTACAAACTTATGTGAATACCATCCATTTTCAACATTAATAATTGCAATCTCCTTACATAAAAAATTATTAATATTTCCAAATTGGAAGTACTGCACATCCACAATTAACATTATTACTGCACAAACACTTAACGGATCGAACTGATTAAGTCAAACAACAAAGAATTTTTAAAGAAATTGTTTACAATTTTACACTTTTATATCAGTTTTCAAGGTCATTTGTCTGTATCCAACTGTTGCGTTTATCATCAAAACCTAACCACTTTACAAAAATTTTATTGGGTTTCTTTCGTTTCAAGATCCGTTCAATTAGAAATGCATTGGGAGATTTAACTTTTAACAATTGTTCTTCATATAAACCACCCAAAATGTCATGATTGTTTTCATCAAACAGCAGGTATGTTGTTGGATTTGTAAGCTGAACTTTCCTTATCTTGAATATCTCTGTGGACCAATTTGGTTGGAATTTTTTATCAAAAAGTCCTCGTAATTTTGATATACGAACATAATCACCAACTTGAAATTTTCGTTTCTTTGATGTCACTTTAATTCTATTATAGACTGTTTTTAATAAATGCTTTTCATCCTTTTTCATGACCTCAAATGGTTTCATACCTATGGTTCTATGTTTGGTATTACTATATTTTCTCACGATTTCCGGTAGAATATTGTAATGACCCTGTAAACTGAATACTATCCACATCATGTTTTTCAAAGTTCGATTTACTCGTTCCAAAATTGACGCTTTTTTCTCGCTAAACACCTTATAATGATTCACCTTATATTTGTTCATTAACTTCTTAAAATCTTTACTGAAAAATTCTGTACCAGCATCAGTCTGCAGATTCTTAGGCGTTTGCTGTTTTAAAACTTTCTCCATGGCTGAGCAAAGCTCAGACTTATTTTTTGACTTAATGGGATGGCCCAAACAAATTTTGAAAAACAATTGATTACAACCAATATGTATTTATAGCCTTTATTTTCTCTAGCGTATGGTATCATTTCCACTAAATCAGCTTGAAAGAGATCATCTAAAGATTTAATTATGACTTTTCGTCTTTTAAAATTTATCCTGGCTGCTTTATGGATTTCTTCAACAATTTGCCTCTTCACAGTACTATTAGAGTTCATTTTTTAAATAATTATACCGGCCTCTCTCAATTCCTCAATAATTGATGTTATTTCGTTTGTGTGGCCTGTATGTCCTGCTGTGTGTGACGCAAGTAGTAATCGTAATCTATCAACAAGTTCATTTGGATCATCCCAATGAACGTAATCAATTTTATTGTTATTCACTTCCATAAAAATTCCTTTCCCTGTCACCATAGGAGCAATATATTTTTTTTATTTTTTCATTTCGCTACCATGTATTTGTTTGTTAGGTTTATAATAACGTCTATGGGCATTAGTTTTTGCTACAATTTGTTTATAATTATCTTCATCTTCTTTAAATTAGCCTTTAGGTCGTTTTTTGAACAATAATTCATATAACCCCATACTAACTCGATTCGTTTCTTCTTAACGATAATATCAGATCCATCAATATATAATCTTGAGTCACCAATCATTAGTTTCTCAGTATCCGTATCTAATCTCACATCATACTTATGATCAAATTCCTTATTATCATCATCATAATACATGTCTATTATATATTTTCTTGGTAATGGATCATACTGGTCTAAATAGTCAACATAGGATTTTTCAGCAATATCAGCAAACCGTCGAGCTGTTGCAGGAGAATGTAATGATCCTATCTCATCATCAGATGTGATTTCTTGAAGAATTGTCATTTTATTTTCACTCGGATCTTCATTTTCATCTTGCAATAATCGTAACTGACTTGTACGTGTGGATAAACTCGTTGAAAGTTTACGAGGAATCTTCGGTGTTTCCTGATACAATGATTCAGCTTGATGTGATAGAATTGATGGGTATAGTTCATCGTTAAAAATAAAATATTTTTTCTCATCAACATGACTAGGATCCTCAGTTTTAAAAAAAGTTTTCTCTGCTTCCATCTTACTAGCTCGATCCATTTTATGTTCCTTGTGACTCAGTTTACTTTCAATGTTCTTTAGATGTTTTGTTAAGGGAGAAAATAACTTTTCCTTTACAATTTCACCATGTTTGAGAAGCTGTATTTTTTCTTTTACAATTCTACGTTTCTGTACAAGACGTTTTTTTAGTTCCTTCTCTGATAGATTCATGTTGCTAATTAGAAAGTTAGTATTTTAGTTAGTATTTTCATGAGCTTTTGACCCGCTTTCAATCCGCTTTCGATCCGCTTTTGATCCGCTTTTATCTGCTATTATCCGCTATTGATCTGGTTCAATCAGTTTCTGATATATCTTACACTTATGATGTTAATGATTATACTGAAATGTTGCTGTCTTTAGAGATACATAAAAATCCATATGGTCTGTACCAACACATGGCGCATAAGCTTTTAAACTGTTCAAACGACATGTCACTACCAATATGATCATTATAAACATGTTTCAAATTTAAATCACCTCACAGTTGACGGAAACAATGCTTTTTATTTTCAGGTATACTATTGAAATTATCATTTTCAATAGCTAAAGAAGTTTTTTGTTTTACCACCCTCATTCTTGGACACATTACTATAAAATGAGATAAATATTCACAAAACAAATAATATATGTTAGTTTTAAGTTGATAGTTAATGAAATAACATTATGAAGTTATATTCAGGACAAGGTTTATTAAATTTAGCTATAAATAACTTACCGTTTGAAATGCATATACCAGGTCATAATTATTGTGGGCCTGGAACAAAACTCAAACAACGTCTATTGCAAGGAAGTCTACCAACAAATCCACTAGATGATAGCTGTTTAAAACATAATACATTTTATGAAAGTGAAAGTGATACAAAGTTGAGTCATAAGGCAGATAAAATATTAGCTGAAGAAGCTCTTCAGAGATTTCATTCTGAAGACGCATCTGTAGATGAACGAATATCAGCTCTCGGTATTCAATGAAAACTAAGGTGAAATTAGGTATGGGCTTGAAAAGACCTACTAATAAACAAACGATTCGAAAGTGTATAAAGTTAATGGAAACTACTAAACTGATGATTGAAAATACTCTCAAGAATATAAAAGACGGCATAACAATTTTGAATGGTAATGATGTGGAATCCATTAAAAAAATACCATCACAAAGGAGAAGAAGAAAACCAAAGGTTCAAATAAAAAAAATAAACGTAAAAGGGATACCAGTGATGATGACATTTATAATTCTGAAAATATAAAACGTCGTCTAATATCTCCTCAAACTCGTAAATTTCGAGTGGGTAAAATAAAATTACAACAACTTAATGATGAAGAAGTAATTCCTAAAAAGTTAAAACTTGATTTAGATGAACCTCTTATTTTTGACAATCAACAAAATCGGAAAAGAAAACTAGATGATAGTGATAGTGGTTTTGAACATGACACTACCCCAGTGGCAAAAGTGAACAGAATCAAGTAGTATAAAAAATAGTTTCACTTAAAATTTTATCAGTATTTACTGAACATTAATATAAAACGTAATATATTCAAGAAAGAACTATGGTTAAAATAAAGTCAAGGTGTAAAACAAAAAAGTTAAGAAAAAGTGAAGTGTTGAAGAAAAAACCGAGCAGAAAATTTCTAGGGTTAACAAGAGTTATAAGTCAAATAAGGAAACATGTGCTTAAACATAAACCTCGTACTTTAGGTGCTGCCATAAAAGTTGCTAGTTGCAAGTCTACTCCACCTCGTATCACACAAGTACCTAAGAAGGGTGGTATTTTACCCCTTATTCCCATTTTTGCAAGACTTTCTGCTTAGGGATCGATCGCTGCTGGAGGATCAGCTGTTGCAAAGGTAATAAATGATGCTAAGATGGCAAAACAAAAATTAGAGGAAGCTAAACGACATAATAGACAAATGGAGTCTATTGCTGTAGGAGGAAAAGGACTATACTTACGTCCTTACAAAAAAGGCTTCGGTCTTTTTTTAAACCCTCCAAAAAACTACCACAACGTCCGCTAACAAATTTTGATATAGATAAATATGCAAAAATCTGGAAAATTCCAAATTTCCGAGGAGTGTTCATGAGAGACAATTTACCTAAAAAAATTCATAAAATTGAAAGAGGAATTATCAACTTAGATTCTACAATTGGTCCTGGAACTCATTGGACAGCATATAAGAAAAGCGGTTCAACAGTAACCTATTTTGATAGCTTTGGAAACCTTAGGCCTCCATTTGAAGTTATAAAATATTTTAATTCCACTGAACTATGTAAAATTGTATATAACTATAATAAGTTTCAGAACTATAACAGTTTTAATTGTGGACATTTATGTTTATATTTTTTATCTCAATAAAAAGCGTAAACAAATCAAATTTGTCTCATTACTTTGAAAACCTTTGAACAATATAAATTCATATTTTTTTATATATGCCTGTTCCTACCGATGAACATTATCAGTGTACGGTTCTTACGGACTGCTGGTGTAACAAGTGTGGAACTAAAAGAATAATTACTGAAAAACGTAGCTCTAGCTCTACTGTTTATTGTCTATATTGTGGAAAACCCATGCAAAGAAAATTACTAAATTCAAGCTGCTCTGTGTGTTGTGCTTCAAGAGGTAATTAGAAAAAAAAAGCCGACAATAGAAGAGGTATAATACTAACTTTTAAATGTGATGATTGTGGTGCAAGTTTTCAAGTTTACAAGATTTACCCACCAATTATTCTAGAAGATGATGCTACGTATGTCATGGGGTTAATTGATTTTATGACCATTAATACCATCTCAATATATCGATGAAACCAATAACAAGTTTTATATTAACGGTATGAAATTAGAGTTACCGGTGGGCACCTATGAAATACAGGATATTGAAAAAAACGCTTCACACTTTGCTAACTGATCATGAAGAACAACAAAAGGAGACAGTAGTACCATCTGTATTATCATCACAACCTATACAGAAGAATTTGAAACCTGTGGAAAAAGATGATAATAAGAAAAATAAAAAAACAGAAAAACCTGTATTAATATGGAGAGCTAATCATAACACATTTAAATGTGAAATAAAATGTAACAAAGAAATTGATTTTGAGAAATCTAACACCATTGGTCCTTTATTAGGATTTAAAAATAGAAAACTAAAACCTAAAAAATGGCACTATTCAGATTATCCAATCAGCATTTCAAAAGTAAATGCTATTTGCATTGAATGTAATTTAATTCAGAATTCTTTCAATAATGATATGCCAGTTCATATAATACATATGTTTTACCCAAATGTCCCGCCTGGTTACAAAATTGTTGAAAACCCCACCAACGTTATTTATCTACCAATCAATACAAGATATATAAATGAGATTATTATTAAAATAACAGACCAAAATGGAAATTTGGTTAATTTTAAAAGTGAAGTTGTTACGATAAGATTGCATTTTAAACGACTTAATTGACATGGTTTTCATATATGATAACCCATCTAATTATTTATCACAACAGGAACAACCTATAAAATATCTACAGTGAAAGAGTTAACACCTATCAATAAGCAATTTTTAGTATCTTTGGGATTTAAGGTACGAACTTAACAACAGCTAAACATAAAGAGGAAAAATATAAGAAGAAAAAGAAGAAAACTATAGAGAGAGGACAATTCAAAGCATTCATTTGCAGAATAAAATTTAAGTATAAGTGTAAGACTTAAAAAACTTTTTTGTTTGTTCCGGTGTGTGCTTAGACAAAAAAATGACGCTTAACATACTACGAGTGGCTGATAATGTGCTTGTGGATAATGCTATAACCAATTTTGAATATCATTCCTACACACCTTATGCAAATACTACATTTTTCAATAATGCTGAGATAATAATCCCTATACAAACTCAAGACGTGTACACTCTACCTTCTCAAAGTTTTCTGTACCTGAAAGGAAAACTTTTAAACTCAGAAAATAAGTACAGTCCAACATTAAGATTCATTAATAATGGTTTTGCATTCCTCTTTGAAGAAATTCGTTATGAACTTGGTGGAACAGTCGTCGATCGAACAAGAAATCCTGGAATCACATCAACGATTAAGACCTATCTATCATATTCCAAAAACGAAATAATTCGATGGTATAATGCAGGATGGAATCTTGAAGGCACTCCAAATATGTGTGACGCCAACGGAAATTTTGCAGTATGTATTACTCTAAAATTACTACTTGGCTTTTGTGAGGGTTTTCGTCGCCTAGTGATTTCAGCAAGTCAATTCTGGTACGTGCCAATACAGACACCAACGCTGCAGTTCACCTAAATAAAGTGGTTTGGAAAGTACCTCATGTATCATTATCTGATGATCACAAAATCCAATTTTTACAATATATAGAACGTGGAAAAGATTTGCATATCGGCTTTCGTTCCTGGGATTTGTTAGAGTATCCACTTTTACAGCAAAGTCAAAAACATACCTGGGCTGTGAAAACGACAAGTCAACTGGTAAAACCTCGTTTTGTTATTGTAGCATTCCTTACTGATCGAAAAAACAATATTCACAAGACTATGTCAGAATTTGATCATTGTAACATCACAAATATAAAATTGTATTTAAATTCTGAAGTTTACCCATATGATAATTTAAATCTCAATTTTGATCATAAGAATTTTGCAACACTTTATGAAATGTTTGCTAACTTCCAAGCGGTATATTATAACAGAGAGTTCATTCAAGTTTCTCTAACTCCAGAAGACTTTTCTAAACAAACCACATTATATGTAATTGACTGTAGCCGACAAATAGATACCATTAAAGGTGGAGCTGTTGATGTCAGATTAGAATTCGAAACAAGCAAGAATATTCCAGAAGAGACTACTGCATATTGTCTCATTCTTCATGATCGCCTTGTAAAATATAATTCTTTAACTAATGTTGTAAGAACAATGTAAAAATATTATGTAATATAAATAAAAAATATTATAAATTGTTTATTTAGAGCCATTACAATTTTTTTGTAACAGCGCAACTCTATTTATTAAACTAAAAGAGGGGAGAATCTTAAATAAATATCAAATACAGTCTATTAAATTAACAGTATGAACGTATCCATTTCTTATACTTGCACAAATTGTTTCAAAAACACTGAAAGTTTACGCTTTACTATTGTAACTTTACAGTGTGCAAGAAATACAACAAAAGTTACACTCAAAATACACCAAGAAGATCAAAATACAAATATTGTAGTACTTGTCTACAGTGCACGTTGTGGTTATTAAACGAAGAATAAATAATAAAGAAAATGTTTTATTTATTTATTTATTTATTCTAAATTTATGTTCACTGTGTATTGTTATTGGAAATGAAGTGTTTTTCTCTGAATACTTACCACATAATGGAAGCTTATATATGCACACATGAATTAGCAAACCAAACTTCTTTACAAATCAGTTTTAGTAAACTGTTATCAAAGTATCCTGATTTTAGGCTGTATTCTACAAGACAAGGAAACATAGCAGAATTAAGAAATAAAACTAATAATTTTGCAACTGCAGTATCTGAATCATTAATTGAAAACGAGAACACAACCTTTAGTATGATGAAAACTGAAACAGAGTATCAGGCAACCATTAAACAGTTGGAAGAAACACATATGGCTACTTTAAATGATTTAATTGCTCTAAAAAATTCGCTAAATGAATCAAAAACAAATCTACTAGAAGTTCGATCAGATTTGGCAGCATGCCTCTCACTCAGTGCAGGATTTAAGGCAGACAGTGACATATGGGCATCTAAGTATGCGGAACTAAGATTTAGAGTTCCACCTTGTACAACAACCTCATCTAATGATTTTAGTAAAAGTATTATGTTGCTTTATTACAGTGGAACTATACAAGTTGTATACAAGAATTAAACAGATGTAATAAAAAAATCTTATTGAATTAGAAATATTTTAATAATAAATAGTATATATTTACTTACATGTTGTTTTGTTATTTTTGCACCTTTTTACACTGAAACTCACTTGTTTTTCACTGCAAGTTCTGTACCTTTTATAGGCAGTAAATTATTATTTCCTAGAGATTTTTTCCAATTCTATCATTATCTTAGGTTTACAAAATTTTATCTAAGCACTAATTATGAATGAAAAAATCACATCATTTCGAGAGAATTTCACATTGCAACATTTTATTAATGCAGAGATACACACATATAAACTAAAAAATCAGACGTTTGTAAATAAAATTTCACATGTTTGGTCTTCTTTCACGATAATGAATTAATGATTCAAATTATCAAGCATTTCTGACCTTGTTATTGGAGTTAATAATGCAGCTGTTTTTAATTGTTTATATTATTTTTAGAATATTTATTTTTTAGCAAAATTTGTCAATATAAAAAGGTGAAGTTTTTTATTTATACATATATTAGGTACACTAATTAATAATACGGTAACTATTAAAAAGAGAGTAAGTGGTTCATTTTTCTTTATCATAATGAAATTTATTTTATTATAGGAAGGAAGCAAAAATTTTATTTTTTAGCAAAATTCGTCAATACAAAAAATTACGTTTTTATATTTATACAAATATTAGGTACATTAATTAATAAAACGGTAACTATGTATTAAACAAAGAGAGTAAGTGGCTCATATTTTTTTTATCATAATGAAATTTGTTGTGTTAGACAAAGACCACAAAAAATATAAATTCTACCGAAGAAGAAGAGATCAAAACTACTGATAAGCGATACGCTAGGTTAGCCCACAACTCGTACAAGCCAGACAAGGACAACCTTGGCTAAACAAGGATAGACGAACAGCTAGCGAAGAAGAAGAGATCAAAACTACTGATAAGCGATACGCTTTTCCCAGCAAACCCTTTGTCACCCTAACCATTGTTTGCGACTACCCTCTGGACATTGGCGATGCCATTCTACAAGAACTGGGGACCCCCCCTATGACTTACAGAATTTGTGGTACATGCCATCGAGGTGTTACAAGATCCCGCTACCTTATCCACTAGTACTCCATTACGCCTGTTAACAATACTATAGGAGTTTTCTTTCATGAAGACGGAACCCTTAAAATTTCTAATGAGAAATGGACACTCCTAGTTTACAAAGATCTAAACCCCTTTCGAGACGCTATTTCAAACAACGACAATATACTGAACAGACTTTTAGAAACCATTAACGACAACAAAACTAACATAAAAATCTTCAAATCAAAAGTACAGACTCACGTAAGCCTATTGAAACAAATATCTAAATCAAATATACAGAAATTTTCGCTGACACTGAGACTTACAGTACCAACAGAAAGAAACGCGGACTCATTAACGGACTGGGATCTATTTGAAAATCTATTTCCGGTAACTTAGATTCAACAGACGGAGAATACTTTAGTGATTCTATAAACAAAATTACTAAAGACCAACATCAAATTGAAAACTTAATGAAACGACAATTATCAGTAACAACTTCGATCATTAAGAACCTTAACACCACAATACAAAAATTTCAGTCCGAAGAGAAAATGTTTTCGGAAAATATTGAAGCAATTAGGAAGTCAATTGTGTTCATTAAAGACGATCTTGCGTTTTATGAACTTCAAGCCAATGTCTTGGATTCGTGTGAAAGCTTAATGGAAAGTTAAGTATACATTGAAGATACTCTGAACGATGTATTAACTGCAAGTACGAGTACCTCATGAAAATTTTGTTGTCGGTCTTCGGGTAATTCAGGGGGCAATTCAAAGTAATTGCTTTCAAAAGTTTCAGGATAGACATTTTGAGAGTATTCGATATCTGTATTTTGGGGTTCTGAATAAGAACAATCTTCTTAGTAATATGAATTTGTATAAGGATCATCGTTTGTGACATTGTTTGAATGATTGTAGAACTCATCTTGGTTGAAGTCGTGTGTTCTTTGTTATTGGTTTCTGTAAAAATTGGGATTTGGTCGAGATTGATTAGAACTTTGATATTGTCCACTGGCAAAAGGTCGATTTTGTTGTGCGGGTTACCGATTGGGGTCAATATTGGACCTAGTTTGATTAGCCGATTGATAAGAGGGACTTGGTCTAAATTGTTTCGGATTGTTATTGTTAAAGTTTTGGTGTGGTTGTTGTTGTCATTGTCGTGTTAGACATGCGTTATACAAATGTCCGGTACGTTTGCAAAAGGAACACTGTTTTACAAAAGTTTGAGAAGGTGGTCGTCTTTGTGGTTGATTTTGTTGAGGGTTTCGTGCATTTGCGAATTTTTGATTCTCCAAGTGACAAAGTTAGAGTTTTCTTTTTATTTGGGAAACGGCGGTAATTATATCAGAAGGGTTACTAGCGCGAATAATTTGGCCTATTTTGTGTTCGAGCCCGGTCAAAAGACTATTTAGGGCCATGGAGGCAATTAATGAAATCTTTTTCTTTTGTAGTGAGATTTTGTTTTGTTAACGCCGCGTGCATTTTTGCCTCGTGACTTTGTAATCGATCTGAGAAAGTTAGTGGGGGATTCGGTAGATAGTTGTCGCATTCTCTGCAAGTCTTGTATTAAAGCGGACAAGTCGCGTGATTAGCCGAAATGGTTTTCTAAAAGTGTTTTTATTTCGTCCCAAGTTGACCCATTTCTTGAATTAATAAGCTTGGCTGCACGACCTCATAGCTTGTTTTTAACGTGCAAAACTAAAAGAGTTATTTGATTTGCGACAGTCATATTTTGTGCTTCGAACAGGAGCTGATGAAGGTATTTAAGAGAATTGAATTGCCGTTATATTCGGAGATAGAATTGGATTGCCGTCATATCCGGAGATGATAGCAAAAATTTCGGCAAGTTTGTATGGTTCTACCGTAACTTGGCGTGTTTCAACCATATATAGAAATATTGTGAACTAGTTTATAAAGAGTGTTTTTTGTAGAGCTATAGAAATTTAAGTTGGCGACACTCTTTTAAACGGCGGCCATCTTGTCAGCTGTCAAGTGATTTATGTTTAGTTTGGTATGGCATTTCGTGATGAATAAACTGACGCCTGAACAACGCTTCCAAATTGTGCAAACTAATTTTGAAAATCATGGTTCTGTTCGAAATACGTATCGAGCACTACGTCCATTTTACGCTCAACATAATCGTCCGTCAGAGCAATTAATTCGATTAACTATGCAACGTTTATGCACCACGTTTACTCGAAATGATAATACGCATCCACAGAGATGTCGTACAGTGCGTACAGAAGAATCCATTGCTGCTGTAGAGCGTAGCGTAGAAGAAAATCAGAATCAGTCTATCCGCTATGGTACACAGGAATTGGATATGTGTCCATCCACTTTATGGAAGATTTTGCGGGAAGATATTGGTTTGCGTCCTTACAAAATTCAACTCGTGCAAGAATTGAAGCCACACGATCACCTAGCAAGGCGTACATTCGGTGAATGGGTTCAAAACAAGATTGCCGTTGATCCCGATTTTCATCAGCGAATTTTGTTTAGCGATGAAGCTTACTTCTGTTTGAATGGATACGTCAATAAACAAAACTGCCGTATTTGGAGTGATGATAATCTTCAAGTTCATGTTGAGACACCGTTACATCCAGAAAAACTGACTGTTTGATGTGCTTTATGGGCTGGTGGAATAACTAGTCCGTACTTCTTTAAAAACGATGCTGGCCAGAAGGTTGCAGTCAATGGTGATCAACAACAAGACGGGGCAACATGTCGCACAGCTCGTGCCGCAATTGATTTATTGAAAGAAACGTTTGGTAACTTCATAGTTTTACGTTTCGGGTCCGTGCATTGGCCTCCAAAATCGTGCGATTTAACGCAGCTTGACAATTTTTGTAGGGATACGTGAAGTCGCAAGTCTACGCCGATAAGCCCGAAACGATTGACTACTTGAAGGACAACATTCGCTGCGTTATTGCCGATATACGGCCACAAATGTTGGAAAAACTCATCGAAAATTGGACCTCCAGATTAGATTACGTCCGAGCCAGCCGTAACGGTCATATGCCAGAAGTCATATTCAAATTATAATGCCAGAAGATTATCTTTCGAATAAAGTAAATTTCATGTCAATTTAAAACAAATATCCTTGTTTTATTCCATTTCAAAATTCTATACCTCTAAAAAAAACACCCGTTCTAAACAAATAGATCATATTAAATATTGCAATATACTTCGTGGGTTTAATTTAAAATTATAACAACAAATATTTACTTTCATTTTTCTAGAACTTTATTTACATTTAAAACAGCTGATTCACAATACATTCTCATATACGCTAGTCGTCGCGGTATATCTGCTCCGCGATCGTGGCGGGCTTCTTTTATATCACCAGCGTAGAATTCTCCAGTAGAAATCATCATCGCTCCTTCCGCTGTCGAGCCTTTTCGAGAATCCTATTTTTTATATTGAAGCGTTTGTTGTCGTGCTGAAATGACACAGGGTCGGCTTTGGGTAAATTTCGTAACAATATGAAAGTAGAAAAATCAGTATATGTAAATGTAATAAAATGAGGGTAAAAGGTAAATGCAAATAAAGATATATTTTCAGTGTTAGAAACAATTAAAATAATATCAAACACAAAAGCACAGAAGGCCTCGAAGTGTTTAAGTATAAGTTTAGAATTGTTTTAAAATAAATGAATGCGCGTGAATATTGAATGATAGAACTGTTTGTCCAAGATAAATAAAAAATCGTAATCAATAATAAAAAGTCAATAAGGTGATGATTATTATAGTACATACATTAATACTCCTGGCATGAGACTGTTCTGGAGAAGCGGAGGACTGGTTAACTGTAATGCTGCGTGTTCCGGGATCTCGCAGCAGTCGTTGTCTCGATCTGGAATTTCTGTCCACAAGGATTTGGAAATCGACACAACTAATAAGTGTACACGTGTTCTAGCTGTGTTGAACAATCCTACTGACCGCGCCAATTTTATATCTTGTTTATCAGGTTTGAGTTAAAAAAAATATTTATTGAAATATAAAAATTAAAACTTTCAATAAAACATTAAATTGAAAATTAAAAATGAACTAACTAAATGGTACAATTATACGTGTAATACTAACGATAAAATGATGACGTGGGACCGCGTTGCTCTGATTTATAACATTAAGAAAGCTGACTAATCAAAAGAACGGTCAAGTCGATGTGTTCCCACGTTTACATAATGACGGAGGAAACTGGTCAGCGAAATATGATACTTGTATCATACACGTGCATGATATTTACGCCTAACATAATATATATATATATATATATATATATATATATATATATATATATGTTATATCACACTTTCAAAATTTCACTTTTTAAAAAGATTTTATTTATAGTTGCACAATACTTTAATAAAATAATAACTTGAAAATAAAAATGAAAATAATAAAACGTTATATACAATTAAAAAGACAAAATGAGTGTTAAACTAAACTAGACAGAACTGTAAGTAATAATGAATGCAGACATAAGGCAATTGAACAATTTATAACATAAGAATGCTGACTAAGCGGTCGCAGCGTTTGCTGTTCTCACGGATGTACGTCGTCGAAGGTAACCTGAGACGGCACGTGGATGCTGACTCAGCTTGGGAACTGTTGCTAGATGGTTTCACATAAGTCGATGGAATAACTTATATAACCACTCCCATCCATATAAAAAAGTTGATGCTACAGCATCGACTTTTATGGGAGGTTCTGCAAATCCATATCCTCGACAGGACTAAGGAGGCTATGGAGTTTTACCCTGGGCTTGATGTTTGATGGACCTGGTGGTGGTGCTGGATCGGCAGAAGGGCTGATCGTTGGGGGCTTCTGGAATTTCTTTCTGATGATGCTGATGGAAAGGAGGGCAACCACAATTACGGTTGTTGCTATTGCTATGATCGAAAACCAGGAGGTGTTTTTCTCCAAGAATGGTTGGTTTAGGAGCTTTTCTAATTCCCTGGAGTATTGGCTAAGCTTATGGTTGGCGATAGTCAGGTCTCAGGCATCCAGTTCCTGTAGTTTCATGGGTTTCAACTTTGTAAGTTGACCGATGGTGGGCAGGTTGTCGCAACAGTTCTACGGGATGTTGACTGGGTGACTTTCTAGTGTGATGTTGTCAACGTGGTTGGTGGTCCTTCTGGCATGGACCCTGGTGTTACCAATGAAGGCATTGCAACTGGATTGGATGGTCAATAGAGAATTTGTCGAAATGGATTGGGTAACGACATCTTCTCCCTTGCACTTGATGTTGATGGGCAACTGTCCGGAAGTCGAGATTAACCAAAGGCTCAGATCAATCTCTTGACTATTATACTCTTCGGCATGTAATATTAAAGGCTTGGAAGTTGAAGGAAGGGCTGCTGGCTGTCTAAGAAGCTGTGCTTCGCAGAGGGCTTCTTTGTCTATGGTGTGTGGAATAACTTTGGAACAGATCTTATGTTCTTTAGATAATGGCTTACGGTCACTCAGGTCTTCGAAAGATGCGTACAATAGCGAATCGTCATCTCTCGCGATATATTTTAATTTTCTTGGAAGAATATGGTGAAATCATGTTCGATAATCCAAAACTGGGATAGGATACAAACGGTACAGTGTATAAGTTTCGGGATTGACTAAGGGAATTTTTAGTACAAAAAAAATTTTAGTATTGATATGAAAAGCTTCCAATTCTTTTAGATCGATGTATCTAGCAACATTTGAAGTATAGGTTGGAAGTGGTAAGTTATTTTCATGAAGTGTCTGTGATATTTTCTGAAGGGAGTCGACCAAATCTACTGGGTTTATAATTGAGCTATGTAAGATTTTTAGACGGGCGAAAGAGACTGCAGTTAATACATCGTTGAGGGTATCTTCAAAGTATACGTAACTTTCCATTAAGCTTTCACACAAATCCAAGACATTGGCTTGAAGTTCATAAAAAGCAAAATCGTCTGTAATGAACTCAATTGACTTAATAATAATAGTAATAGTAATAGTAATTGTTTCGATATTTTCCGAAAATATTTTCTCTTCGGACTGAAATTTTTGTAGTGTGGTGTTAAGATTCTTAATGACCGAAGTTATTACTGATAATTGTCGGTTCATTAAGTTCTCGATTTGATGTTGGTCTTTAGTAATTTTGTTTATAGAGTCACTAAAGTATTCTCCGTCTGTTGCATCTAAGTTACCGGAAATAGATTTCCAAATTGATCCCAGTCCGTTAATGAGTCCGCGTTTCTTTCTGCGAAAATTTCTGTATATTTGATGTTAACAGATTTTGATATTTGTTTCAGGAGGCTTACGTGAGTCTGTACTTTTGATTTGAAGATTTTAACGTTAGTTTTGTTGTGGTTAATAGTATCTAAAAGTCTGTTCAGTATATTGTCGTTGTGTAAAGTAGCGTCTCGAAATGGGCTTAGATCTTTGTAAACAAGGAGTGTCCATTTGTCATTAGAAATTTTAAGGGTTCCTTCTTCATGAAATAAAACTCCTATAGTATTGTTAACAGGCGTAATGGAGTACTGTTGAAGGTTCACGACTGAAAACAGTCCACAGAATCTGAAAAAAGGGATTTATTCAAAATAGGGTTTTAGTCTGTCAAAGTTAACTTTAGTTATTTGGTGTGTTTGTAAATTTATGACGGTGGCAGAGTTTTTGCGTATGGCGGTAATTTCGAAGGGGCCGTTGAATTTGTTTTCGGCTTTATTTTTAATTTGGGACTCTTTTACGTAGACTTTGTCGCCTACTTTGTAATCGGGTTGTTTAGTAGAAACGTGTTGGTCAAATCGCACTTTAGATTTTTCTTTCTGTCTTTCGGTTTTAGCACCGGCGAGTCTGTAGTAATAGTCCATTCTGTTATTTAGGTCTCTTACGTATTTCGAAATCAGTTTTTCCTGGTTGTAAAGGGTTTCTGGAGGCCTACTTGAAGTGTGCCCAAATATGAGTTCATAGGGCGTGAAACCGGTGGTTTTGTTTTTCGTGTTATTATAACAGATGATGGCATAAGGGAGGACGTTAAATGGATGTTCGTTTGGATGTTCCGCTGTATTTGCCCTTATCATTTCTGCTAAGGTCGCGTGAAATCTTTCAATAGAACCGTTTGACTCGGGATGTTGAACGCTGGAGAATGTCAGATTTATGTCGTATAGTTGGCATAGATCCCGCATTAAAGTGTTGTCAAATTCACGTCAATAGTCACAATGGATGCGAAGCGGAGTCCCGTAATGTTGAAAGAAAATCAGAAGGGTGTTTACGACAGTTGAAGCTGTTTTGTCGTTAATGGGGTAGGCTTGCGTAAATTTCGTGAGTTTGTCCCTAATAGTGAGTGCATGATTTCTAGATGGGTATTCAAAGATGTCAATGTTAATACGTTCGAAAGGAGTCTTGGGTGTTTCACTAATAACAAAAGGTGCACTTAAGTTTTTCCTACAGAACTTTACCTTTTGGCAAGTTTCACAGGATTTGATAAATTGTTCTACAGTTTTAATTAAGCCGGTCCAATTGTATTTTTCCCTAATACGTCTGATGGTTTCGTTAATGCCACGATGGAGGTTGTTTTTACCAGAGTGGTATTGTTGTATTATTATAGGAATTTCGTCTTCGGTAGGAGTTGTAACAATGTTTTGGCAGATTTTGAGTTTGATTTCTTTGTCGGAGAGAATGAAAGATAAAATTTCAAGAATGGGAAGTTCTATGTTATTTTCTATGCAGTATGTTTCGGAGTCGTTGAATTGGTCTTGGTTGGTATAAATAATTTTGAAAAGATGTGAGACGACAGTTTCAGGGTCATAGGGCAAAGGTACAACTAAGTATTTTCTATGCCTGACAGATTTACTGGCCATGATGTTAAGAGTGTCATTACTGAAATTAGGTTCTTCTTCGAAAAAGTCATCAATAATTTTGTCGTGTAAGTCGTTAGTTTTGTTTTGCCAAAAGAATGTAACTATGCGTTTGTGGGACTTGTATAAAGTTGAGAATTGGATATTTCAATTTTAGAGTAATCGATTATTGACTCAGTTTTGTAGAGTTGAACAAATTTATTAAACTCAGCGATAATTCAGAGTTTTCAGGTTGTTCGGAGTCAGTTTCGTTGTTAGCGAAAATTTTGATTTTGGAAAGGAAATCAGCACATTGCTTGAAATGGTTGATTTTGATGCGAGAAAGAGCATCTGCGTTTTGGTTTACCTTGCCGGGCTTGTACTCAATCTTATAATTGTATTCCTCTAGCTTAAGGCGCCATCTGGCTAGACGACTGCCAGGATCTTTGATGGAAAAGAGCCAAGTAAGCGGACGGTTGCCACACAGGAGTGTAAACCTTCTCCCAAAAAGGTACGGTCTGTAGTGCTTAACAGCCCAAACTATGGCCAACAATTCTCGTTCGATGGTGGAATATCTGCAGCACAGAAGGTGCGAGAAGCGTATGCAACAGGGAGATCTTTTCCCACGGGGCCTTGAGAAAGAACCGCTCCAATAGCAAAAGCACTAGCATCAGTAGTGAGCAGGAAGGGTTCTTCAAAGTTTGGATATATAAGGATTGGGTCAGATACAAGGGCTTGCTTCAGTTCATTGAAGGAAGAGTTGCAATCTGCGTCATAGATGAATTTGTCGTCTTTTTGGTGTAGTTTAGTCAGAGGTTTAGAGATCTTCGCAAAATTCGCACTTATCAGGTTGAATTTTTAGGTTAGACTTCCGAAGTCGTTTAAAAACTTCTGTTAACCAGGAAATATGTTCATGGATGGTCGGAGAGTAGACAATGATATCATCCATGTAGACGAGACAACGTTCATTCTGTATACCGAGAAGAATATTGTCCATGACCCTCTGAAAAGTAGAAGGTGCATTTTTTAAACCAAATGGCATACGAACAAATTCGTAATGACCATTTTCGACAGAAAAGCCAGTCTTAGGAATATGTTCCTCTTGGATTTCCAACTAGTGGAACCCGGAAGCGAGATATAGTGTCGAAAAATATTGACACTTTCCAAGTTGGTCGAGAAGATCAGAGATATTTGGCAGAGGATATTTATCATCTACAGTCAATTCATTCAATTTCCTGTAATCGATAACTACTCGCCACTTTGGTTTACCAGAAGCATCGAGCTTCTTGGGGACGACCTATACAGGGGAAGACCCAGGAGATGAGGAGTGCCTAATGATAATTTGGGTTTTCACTTCCTCTTTATGAACTTGAGGGTATCTGTATGATTTAGTGAAAACGGGCTTTTCGTTAGTGAAAGTCAAACGTCACCTTCAAGATAGAAATTGTCTTGAAATTCCAAACAAAGATTAGTGATTTGTTCGCGTTTTTCGTTATTTAGATGATCAGTTCTAATTTGTTGTCTAATAGTTGAGTTTCTGTCTATGTATTGAGAATCGTGATAATCGTCTGTATTGAAATTCATAAGAGGGTGAGTTTTGTCAAGTGGTTACCGTTTTAAGTCAGAAAAAGTTACTATTTTGGGCATCGCGTTAGCGTTGATGATGGAAGTTAGAAATTCGCCATTTCCGTTAATGTGTACGAGTGCGTTTGGAAGTCGTACTTTGTCAATTTCTTGAGTTGGTAAGATGGCGTCGATGTTAGAAAGATCGCATTTAAGTTTAAATATCTTTTTTGTGCGTGCCTCAATAGTTATTTTGTTGTGTGTGGGTTTTTGTGAAGTAATATTTGGCTTAACATTGGGTGTGTCGGGTACATCAGTCAAGGGTTGATCGTTATCGGGAACTTTGTGTAAAGGGATAGTTTTAAAATTTGTTATTAGCTGTTTAGATTTTAAGTCAACTATGCATTTATAGTGTTCGAGAAAATCTAATCTTAGTATGCCGTCAAACTCAATGTCCAAATTGTATATGAAAACTTTATGTGGGTTACGTGGAGCGAATGGAATTAGGGTAGATTGTGAAATGGGGATTTTTTCATGGGTAATACCTTGAATCGTTACCCTTTCAGGAGATCTTTGGGTGAAATTGTTTACGGTATTTTCTTTGAAGATAGAGATACCAGCTCCGGTATCAATAAGTAGTTTGAATTTAGAAGAAGCGTCAAGAATGTAGTAGAGATTTTTGGAGTTAACTGTAAGAAGTGGGCTTAAAGAAATAGTTGCTCCGGGAAGTTCAAGTCGGGGTTCAAATCGTCCAGATTGAGGTTTTGAATCTGATAATCGTGACAATTAAAAGGCTCGACAGGGGTATCGTCAAAAGTTTCTTCGAAGCCTGAATAATTTTGACTATCATTCTCGTAGTCATAAGTTCTGTAATTATCGGTATAATAATCCGAATATTGTGAGTAACCATCATTTTGATGTTGATTGAAATGATGTGTCCTTTCAGGACGGTTATTCGGGTTTTTCTGTATAACCGAAGGACGAGAATAATTTGGGTTCATTTGAGACCTAAAAGGGGGTCTCTGGAAGTTTTGTGGACGAAACTGTTGTCCTTGTTGAACCGGGGGATTATTTGGGGGGAAGTTTGGCCTTGTTTGTTGGTTAGGCCCAACAGGATTTGGCCTATGGTTTTGGTTGAATTGTTGAGAAAAATTTTGATTTTTCAATTGGCAATTTGCGGCTATGTGGCCAAATCGACCACAATGAAGACACTTAGGTGGTTTTGTCGGTTTTCGAGGTGGGAAATTTGGTTTGAGAGGAACAGATTTGTTTGTTTTCTGCTCCTCGAAATAAGATAACTGAAACTCTCTTCTAATTCGGGAATGAGCCTCTAGAAGATCTTTTGGATTACTTGCAGGAATTACTTGTCCTAACCGGGGTTCTAATCCCGTAAGAAGGGTATTCATGACCATAGTATCCACTAGTGTGGTCTGAGCGTCTTTTTGTTCTGGACTTAGTCCAGCCGTTTTATGAATGCAGGAGTGCATTTTCGCACTCAAGACTTCTAGACGATTGTAGAACGTTAGTGGGGACTCATTTGAAAGTTGTTTCAGACGTTGTAGGTCATGAATCAAGGAAGAGAGATCACGAGAATCTCCAAAGTGTAGGGTCAAGAGTTGTTTAATTTCAAGGTACGATCCAGGATTCCTTGAATTTATCAACTGCCCCGCTTTCCCTTTGAGTTTATTCTTGATGTGGATCACTAATAAATACTTTTGATCCGCCGTGGACATATTATATGTGCAATTACACGCATCTATAAAGGTTCCCAAGGAAATTTGGTCGCCTTCAAATTCGGGTATAACGGAAAATATTCCGTTAACCGGTATCTTTCTGTTTCAGGGGTACCTGAATTTGGTGAAGCTTGTGCCATGTTTATCGATATAAATGAATTGGAATATAAAGTTTATAGAATAAAATGTTAAAAGGTGTAGAAAATTAATGAACTGTAGAATACGTTAGTGGGAATTAACGATTGTTTGAACAATAGAACAGTATGGTATAAAATGTGAAGCAATTAAAATCAATAGTGCAAATAAATCAGTTAATCAAATGGATAAATAAATCAATAAAATATGTAAATCAAATATATCAATGTCAATAAAAGAATTCAAGAAATAAATCAAATAATAAATAAATCAATATTTCATTCAAATCAAATATATCAAAAAATAAAAATCGAATAATAAAATAGATCAGTTTCGATCAAATAAAATCAAATTATTTAAAATCAATGTATTAATAAATCAGATCAAATCAATTATATCAAATATTAAAAATCAATTTTCAATAAAATAGATCAAATAGTATTTACTTAAAACGAATGACGATTCACCATTACTTACATCAACAGTAACATTGAAAGCGCCGTGTTCTACGTTTGATTGCAGTCAGGACTTCTTCCAGGTTCGTTGTTCCGTTGAGGGATAGGAATCCGCCGCTACCAGTTAGAGTACTCGTGTTCTAGTAACGTTAGACGGATCCTACTAACTTCGCCAATTTGTTATATCACACTTTCAAAATTTCTCTTTTTAAAAAAAGATTTTATTTATAGTTGCACAATACTTTTAATAAAAATAATAACTTGAAAATAACAATGAAAATAATAAAACTTTATATAACAATTAAAAAGACAAAATGAGTGTTAAACTAAACTAGACAGAACTGTAAGTTATAATGAATGCAGACATAAGGCAATTGAACAATTTATAACATAAGAATGCTGACTAAGCTGTCGCAGCGTTTGCTGTTCTCACGGATGTACGTCTTCGAAGGTAACCTGAGACGTCACGTGGATGCTGACTCAGCTTGGGAACTGTTGCTAGATGGTTTCACATAAGTCGATGGAATAACTTATATAATATATATATATATATATATATATATATATATATATATATATAGTGTTGCTTACTCAGCAAGTATCCGTGAGAAACGTATCATTTACTATTTCGCAATATCATATTACGTTAACGATATGACAATTCTCAGTATAAACCTGTAGACGCTAAATTGCAGATTTAATCACGTCTTGAATTGTATAAATACTAAATAATTAACGGTCTCGTCGGAGATCATAATAGTAACTTGTGTAAGGCGTAACTCTGCTGGTTTAAGATTTTAAATTTGTATTTAGTGAAAATTATTTTTTTAAGTGCACTAGCCACAGAACAAGTCAAATGCTTGGAAGGTACATGTAAGTACTGAAACGAATCATCACGAAATATTATTTTGATCATTTTAATAAACATTGATTTTATTATTTTAATACATTGTTTTTTATTATTTTATTACATTGATTAATATTGAACTACATACATTTTTATATCATTGATGTTGATGTTCTATCGTCATAATTTTTAACATTCGACTCTTTCGTATACTAAATACCCACAAATAATCACACACTGCTTTACACGTTACTGATCTCCCACAACCCATACCAATACCATCAACAACATCTGAACGAATAATTATTCTGTATTTTCCAAGATCTCAAAAATATGTTTTAATACATTATGCCGGAAACAAGAGCGCAAGGCTCCGTTGAGCCCTACAAATTATCCGAAATTTTTGCTATCATACCAGAGTATGATGGAAATGTCTTGAAAACTTTTATAACAAGCTGCAATACTGCTTGCAGCATGGCTGTAGACAATCAACTGACTTTAGTAGTGCTACACATTAAAAACAATCTTCGCGGTAGAGCCGCAGAATTAGTAAACTCGCGTAACGCGGATAATTGGCAAGACATCCGTACATTACTAGAAAATCACTTTCGCGACTCGAGAGATCTATCGGCATTAATACAAGACCTCCAGAGGATGAGACAAACAAACGAGTCACCTCTGACTTTCGCAGCTAGGTTACAAACCCATTTAGCTAAAATGTTAGTATCCGTAAACAAACAAATGCTAACGACGAAAGAGGAACAAGCGCAAAGCGACCTCACCGAAAATATGGCTCTTAATAGTTTATTGTCCGGTTTAGAACACAAGATAGGACAAATCGTACGAGCCAGTGACCCTCGCGATATTTTAACCGCTGTATCGAGAATTAACCGAAAATTACAATTACATCATTTAGAAAAGCAAAAGTTTCAAGGCGTCAGACAACCACCAATTCCAAACCGTAAACCATAATTCCTCCAACAATAAAACAATGCTCTTTTTGCAAACGTTCAGGGCATACGTACATCGAATGCCAGGCAAGAATGAGACAACTAAACCCCTCTCCTGGGCAGAATTTTCTTCCACAGTTTCAAAACTTTAGATACACTCAACAATCAATGCCTTCAACTAGTACACAACCGCGACCAATGAACCAACTTCCCCCAAATTCAAATCAAACCCCATAAGCTTCAGGTCAATATCGACCAAACCCCAATTTTTTCACACAACAAAGAACTCATCATGTAAACAATCTCGAATACTATGAATCATACGACCATTACGATGCCGCATATGAACAACAATATGACCGGTATGATTATCAATTGACTGACGACCGTCATCAATACAACTTTTCAGAAAACTACTCATCCATACCCGATGAACAATACGAAACAGTGACTGACGAATATGCAAACTATTCCTCCTATGAACATTAGACGAACCAAGAATTCGAGTACCAATACTTCAAATGAAATCCCTGAACTTACAAGAAGTTCAACCCAACTCTTTCAAAACATAACAGCAGTATCTGTAAGACCCCTCCTGTCCGTTAATTCGAAAAACTTATTTTATATTACTGATGCTTCCAATTCTTACAAATTCTTAATCGACACAGGTGAAGGACTTTCTATTTTCAAAGCCGAAACCTGTCAACGACTCTCTAACAGATTCCCAGAAAATGTCGTAATTCAAGGAATTACAAACGAAAAAATTTTAATTAATGAATCAACTCCCGTACCCGTCATTATCAACGATCCCCACAAAGTCTATATTTGTAATTTAGATATAGAATTTGATGGACTCTTAGTATCAGACTTTCTAGAGCATTACGATTGCGTAATCGATTTTAAAAATAAAAAACATATAATCAACTACAAGTCACTACCCCTATACAAAGTAACTAACGAAACTATCAACCCTAACTCGACACTACTCCACCAAACTCTTCAATAACTCAAATTAATATGGTAACTATTTAACGACGAACCGAAAAAATCTGCAAATTCAAAAGCAATTTGAGGAATACTGACGCTGTACTAATAGGAGCCGAACATGACAAAGTTCACATCCCAAATGCCATAGTAAAAATTTACAGCAACGGAGAATTTTTAACATCCGTTCTATATGTGAACGCCATTCCGAAAACATTCATTTTCGAAAAAATAATACTAGAACCATTACAAACGGACAACGTGTACAGTTTTAACAAATACCAAATAACAAACACACAAATTGACAGACGAAACGAAATAATCAACCAACTTCGCCTCAAACATTTAAATGACGAAGAATGAGAACTCATTACTCAACTCTGTATCGAATTTTCAGACATCTTTTACATAGAAGGTGACCAGCTGACATTTACTAATGAAGTTACATACTCCATCGATACCAGCAATTCCAAACCAATCTTTACTAAGTCATATCGTGTAACGGGTGAATTGCCGTTCTCCCCGTTACATTGTTATTTACTAATATTTGTCGCATTAATAAAGTACCTTTTATATTTTTCAAATCACTTTTCTAATTATATTGTTTTCTGAACTGAGTTCTACTGTAACAAAACAGTGTCTTTACCTTAATAACAAAAAAAACGTAAGTAAATATTCCTATTTTATTCGCTTATGCAATCGCTTTTAATTGCTAAATCACAGTTAATTCGTTTGGAAGGTATTCTAAGTCCAACTCTGTCCTTTGATTTGGCGCGGTAATGTCTGACAGAAAGAACATCACGTGCTATTTTGATCTAACCTCCCTCCAAACTGGAAATATTAAATTAATATAATTTTATTGGGAAGAAGGAAACTGTCATTAATAAAATTTTATCTATGATTTAATTAGTAAAGTTTTGCTTTATTTTTTTATCGAAATTATATTGTATTAGTTCCCGTATTGACCAACTATTGATTAATATTCCTGCTTTCGCGCTTAATAAAATTCGAAATTTTAACATGTCATTTCCTTTCCCCACTTTTATGATTGGACAAGTGGGATTAACGCATGTCGAAGGAAGTAGATTGCTCTCTTCTGTTTCGACCGCCGGAAAAGACGGGTATGTAGGCGAATTTCGTTCTGAGTTTAATTTTTGGGAAAATTCTTTATCTTTATCGGGAAAATATCTGCTAGAATTTGCTTAATTTATCGTTTTTCCTTATTATCGTACCTTTGATTGTAATTAAGCAAATTCGGTTTATCGTTATAGTTTGATTTATCGAATGAATTTTTTTTTACAGTTTTTTTATCGGCTATAGTGCATATTTTATCGTATCTATTAATAATCTTGGAAAGAAACTTTGGATGAATCTGGTTTCATATTCATCTTAATATCGATATACGCCGCGTTTCTTGCAACGATAAATAGTGGTGGCTTAATTGCGTAGTTCATTAATTTTTTTTTGTAATTTTTTTTTGCTTTGCATCTGCGACGTAGTTGGCATCGATAAGCAATCGTTAGTTGCTAGAGTTTTCACACGTATCGTGATAAAGAAATAAAGAAAAAGGGAACAAGTATTGCTGGCCTCTTTTGCATTTTTAGGTATTGGTGAATCTGGAAAATTTGATTGACGATATCTGCCAAGGATCAGGAAAGGACAAATTAATCCACTAGACGAGGTCTCCTGTGAGCCTGAATTTAGTAGCTGACGAAGCTCCCCAATTGGGTTCGACTGTGACTGGGAATGATCATGTGAGTGACTTAAAATTTCTATTTTGTTTTCTTTGCATTTCGTTCAGTATTTCATATATATGTTTCTATTTTATTAAATTTGATTTACATATAGATATACCAGTAAATATATTAAGTTTTTTTTTTAAGTCACTCGCTGATCTTTCATTATTCATTGGCCCAGATTGGTTGCTTGTCTGCTTAGTTATAAAGAAATCACATTTTAATTTCTCCTTTCTCTGAGTTTGCAGTAGAGAGCCAAGCAGGTTCTGGGCTAACGCATTTAGCTACTCCTAGTTTTCTTTATTTTAATTGTTTAACTTGAAGAGATGTATGTGACCAGATTTCACATCTGATTTTTTTTTTATTTATGAATATAGATTCAATAATCATTTTTATCGTATATTACCTTATCATTTTTAAAGTACCGTACACTGACATTAATTTGGAGTACTGAATTTTCCCATTATCTCGGAGGAAATTCGCTTTCATTCAGTCGTCGAACGGTTGTCGGATTAGAAGGCACATCATTAGATCTTGACTATATTTATTTTTTATACCGTTATCTTTAAACACATTATTAGCTCTCAAACGTAATTGTTTATATATCTGATTTACCGTTAAATTTTACCTGTAATTAATAATTGATTTGTTATTTAAATCTAAATTAATTTAAAACTGTAACTTAGCAGTTGCAATTTACCTTAAGTCTTATCGTTATATATTTTTACCTAGAATTTGAAGCATTTCAAAATTTACTTTTATTAGTTAAAGTATTTTTCATTCATTTTTGGTAGCATTTAAATAGTTAATTTAGAGTGAAGAAGTTAGGAAAAACTAAGGTAGGGTGCCTCACTTCATACACGTGCCGAACCGATCCTATAGAGCATATATACGCCTATACTAGTCAGGGGAAAATTCAGTATCGATACTCTAAGGGCTATAACTAACTGGCCAATAAATTTTTCATGTATGCCATCAACTGGAGCTAAGAGTGCCTAGATACGTAACCACTAGCCTCATATCAAGGGAGCAGAACTCTGGAAGTACTTCCTGATTCGACTTGTCCTCTGGTAGGACAGTGGCAACTCCTGGCCGCCCTGAGTTATTGGAACCCATCTGCTGGTTGGCATATAGCTCCAGGATCAGGACCTTGGACAGCAAACCCACCAACGGAAAGGCATTCCTACCGAGGATATTGTAAGGCAAGAATTTATAGATTGTTTGTAACTTCACTCTCATAGTTTTTATATACCTCGATTGTTTAAAAGTTGGTTATTTGTTACCAACTTAACAACAGAAAAATTGATTAATTTGTGATTAAATAAATAAATTGTAAAGTTTTCGTTATATTGTCGTTTTTCTTGTTGACTGTGTTTGTCCATTGGCCTGGCGCCCTTGCATAGTCCTTCTGCCAATTAAAGAACGAACTCACGCCACCGGATACAAACTGAGCAGCCTACCGGCACAATATCGCCAAGAAATCTCTCGAGAGAGGTTCTATTGTTTCAAAATTGGCGCTACCAATGTGGGGCTCTCGAATATATTGCTTCAAAAATTGGTACATTGGCTGAAGGATTATCTTATAAATTTGGCCTGTGGAGGTGCACAGCGAAACAAGAAAAAAATTGATTGCAACTGGAGTTCCAGTTTTGAGTATCGAATATCTAGTAATCTATCAGATTCAATTATCGTGGAAATTTCAATCATATGTTGATGAACAGTATCGTTTAATAACCTAAATATTTTGAGCATATTGTTTTATCGAATTAACTAACTTGAACCATTTATCTAACAAAATTGAGAGATTTAATAATTGTTTATTTGTCGTACCTTATATATATATATAATATATTATTTACCGTTTATCTTATCTTGATCTAATTTACCGTTATCTTATTTACCGTGTGGAAGAATTATTTCAGTTATCGTTGCAACCTCTATATCTTTTATCGCTGTTGAGTGAATTGGAATTATCTTACCGTATCTTAATTTATCGTTTCCATTTCATTCAATATTTAATTACCGTGGGGGTAAGCATACCTCTGAAATACTTCCCTATCTCGTAATTCTGTTATCTTACTGGTTTCTCTTCTTTATTTATCTTTTATCTCATGTCCATTTTTCTTGCGATGGAACCCAACCATTTGAGAGTTAAGGAATTGGATTATGAACTGCAGATCCGGAGGATAAAGCCCATTGGGGATGTCGACTCTAAACGTAAGTTACTTAGAGGAGCCTTAAGTCAAGAAACTGCAAACCGAAGTTTTGTGCAGAGTAGTGTTGGTAGCCCTCTTTCCTTTGATGTAGATACCGCCGAAATTAGGGAAACTATCAATGACTTGAACACCCAAATTGCTAACTTTACTGGTTCTATCTCCTCTCCATTGTATAAAAGAATTTCGTCCCGTTTAACTCATATCTCAGGTAGAATCCATAGGCTGTCAGAAAATTTAGAAGAAGAAGAAAGGACAAAGGCCGACTTGCAAACTGAACTCTTAATGTTAGAGGGAGATTTAGCCTTCAAATTAGTACCTTCTGCTTCTACTCCACAAAGGATCTCTTCTGGCCATGAATTTACTCCCAGTCCTTCTGTCTCTCGATCTATCGCACCTTATAAGTGGAATCTCCATTTTTCCGGACACAATCCAAGGGAATCCGTTCATTCTTTTCTTGAAAAGGTTGAGACTCTCCGTATTGCTCGAGGTGTCACCAAAGATGAGCTATTTACTTCCGCTTGTGACTTATTTAAAGGGACAGCCCTAACTTGGTATAACAGCATTAAGGATAAAGTCAGCACTTGGGACCAACTAGTTCAGAAACTCAAAAAAGATTTCTTACCGTACTTTTATGAAGAAGACTTACATAGGGAAATTGACTCTCGCACTCAAGGAATTAATGAAAAGGTCACCCTATATATAGCTTGTATTGGTTTGTTCAATCGTCTTACCGTCAAATTAGATGAGAAAACTATCGTTAACAAAATTCGTCGAAATTTAGCTCCTCATTTTCTTTCCCATCTCGCTTTACTTCAAATTGATACCGTTGACCAGCTGTCTGACATCTGTAGACAGTTAGAAGAGTCTATGTCGTGGAGCAAACGCTATAAACCACCTCCAAGCACTTCTAGTAATTTATTGGAGCCTGATTTAAGTTTTTCTGTCTCATTACCTAGTCTACCCAAGAATAACTCTTATCGTAATCAAAGTTTCTCCCCCATTCTATCGTCATCTCGCAATATAAGTACCGTTACCGTATCTGGCCTTCGTTGTTGGAACTGCAATACCGTGGAACATACTTATTCCGATTGCCGCCGCCCTAAGAAGCTATTTTGCTTTGGATGTGGTGCTAAAGAAGTCACGAAGAGAAATTGTCAGCGTTGCCTTTCTAGGATTCCAAAAAACGTAGTACCGACTGGAGATGGTCATCTGGATGCCGTCGCCAGTACCTCCAACCAAAGTCCAGGAATCAGTTCCGTTCCTCCTACCGATGCCCAAGGAAAAGGCAAGGGCAAAGGAAAGAAGTCCGCGTAAAACCCCCTATCTCTTCCACCCGCAAGGAGTGGAATCTTTGGCTTGAAAAAGTCAGAGAATTTTGTCGTCCTTCTTGTAATTTAAGCCCTCTTTTCGTCAATAAACCTCATGACAACAGGCCTTATCTAACTGTTAACGTTTTTGACCGTGAAATAACCGCTTTAGTGGATAGTGGTAGTACCTCTTCCGTTTTAGGCTCCTCAGGGTTCTCTATCCTCAAGGATTTCAAGTTACCGATTCAATATCATGATACCGTGTTAATAACTACCGCCGATGGAACCCTCAAGACTTGTTAGGCTATGTCATGTTGCCGATTTCCCTTAATGGTACCGTTAAACACCTCAAAGTGTTACTTATTCCGTCTGTCAAGCATAACCTTATTTTAGGTATGGATTTTCTACAGCTCTTCAAGGTAAAGGCAAATTTTTCTTCCCTATCTTATTATTATGGCCTCTCACAAATTTCAGCCATAAATACTATTCAAACGGTTCCGATTTAACTCCTAAACAAGCTACCGAATTAAACAACGTAAAGGACCTTTTCCTGAGTTTATCGCCTGCTGATAGAATCGGCAGGACCCATTTAATAACTCATACCATCGACACTGGAAATGCAAAACCTATTTGTTCCCGTCAGTACCCCTTATCACCAGCGATGCAGAAGGAGCTTCATAAACAGGTGGATGAAATGTTGAAGCTTGGAATTATTCAGCCATCTAAATCACCTTGGTGTAGTCCGTTGTGGTTGGTAGCAAAACGTTCTGGGGAATACCGAGTTTGTTTCGATGGGAGAAAATTAAATGAAGTCACTGTTCCTGACCAGTACCCCATGCCTTTAGTGGATTCTATCTTGAATAAACTTAGGGACGCCAAATATCTAACTTCCATTGACTTGAAGCAAGCGTTCTTCCAGATCCCTTTAGATGAGTCCTCCCGACCTAAAACTAGTTTTGCTGTTTACGGAAAAGGTTTGTTTGAATTTTGTGTTATGCCTTTCGGTTTATCTAATAGTCCCAAAACTATGGTTAGATTGATGGACACTGTTATAGGACCATCTTTGGAACCCTTTTGTTTTGTTTTCTTGGATGATATTATCGTTGCCACACCTGACTTTGATACGCATATTAAGGTTCTTAAATCTGTGTACCAACGCCTTAGGGATGCAAACCTGACAGTAAATTGGAAGAAATGTGAATTTTGCCGACCATCCCTAAATTATCTGGGTTTTATTGTCGATAGGGAAGGTTTACGTACCGACCCCGAAAAGGTTTCTGCTGTACTGAATTATCCCACACCAAAGAACACTACCGAGATTCGTCGTCTTCTTGGCCTAGTGAGTTGGTATAGGAGGTTCATTAAGAATTTTGCTGCTATTTCCGCTCCCATTTCTAACTTGCTACAAGGAAGGAAAAAGGGTCAGCCCATTGTTTGGACCCCAGAAGCCGACAAAGCTTTCGATGAAATTAAAAAGAGCTTAACTTCCGCCCCTGTTTTAGCCAGTCCCGATTTTTCAAAACCTTTGTTGTTCAGTGTGATGCTTCCGATTTAGGTGTAGGTGCTATCCTGTACCAAGAATGCGACGGTTTAGAACACCCTATCGCTTATGCTAGCAAGACCTTGAATAAGGCTCAGCGTAATTATTCCGTTACCGAAAAAGAATTGTGGGCTGTTATCTTTGGTATAGAAAAATTTCGTGGGTACATTGAAGGTACTGAGTTTACCGCAATTTCCGATCATGCCTCCCTTAAATGGTTGACCAATATGTCGAGTCCCTCTGGAAGATTAGCCCGTTGGTTAGTTCGGTTATCTCAGTTAACTTTAAGGTTGTTCACCGAAAAGGTTCCCTAAATGTGGTGGCCGATGCTCTATCTAGATCCATCCTGAACTAGCTGTTTTAGACCTCGCAAACCTTAAACCTGACAAGTGGTACTCTTCCATGATTGAGAAAGTAAATCGTCATTCCGATAAATATCCTTCTTTTCGAGTAGAGAACAACATCTTGTATAAACATGTTTTTGACCACCATAATATCGTTAGTAACACTTCAAATTGGAAAATAGTAGTCCCCAGAAGTAATAGGTTGGAAATATTCCGGAAATTCCATGATGATGCCACTGCTGGACATTTTGGCATCTACAAAACCCTAAATCGTATTTTGGAATTGTATTACTGGCCAAAAATGAGAAGAGACGTTTATCGTTATGTCCGAATGTGTGATACCTGTAACTCTTGCAAAGCATCCAACTTACCTCGTGCTGGATTGATGGGCTCATACCGCAATATTAATTTTCCCTTTCAGATGGTGTCAGCTGATTTATTAGGTCCATACCCTAGGTCGAAGAATAGGAATCAATACTTGTTAGTTGTTGTCGATTGGTTCACTAAATTTGTGTTAGTTCATCCCATGCCAAAAGCCACTTCAAAGAACATCACTAAATTCATTGAAAACCAACTGTTTCTTATTTATGGTGTCCCTCAGGTTTTCTGTTGTGATAATGGCAGTCAATTTATTAGCAATGACTTCCAAGCCCTTATGGGGAAATATAAAGTTCAAAAGATATTTTATAATGCCAAATACCATGCCCAAGTTAACCATACTGAGCGGGTTAACAGGTCAATTGTCACTTGCATTCGAAGTTTTATTTTTGACAACCATAAAGACTGGGACGTTAATATTTTTAAAATCGCTCAAGCCATACGTCTAGCGAAACATGAAGTTACCAACTTTTCCCCATCATTTTTAGTTTTCGCTCGAAATATTCCACTTTCTGGTGATTATTATGGGAAAATATCTGACAACAACAATAGCTTCCCACAAATATCCGATAAACTCCGGAGACTTGATGATATACAGGAATTGCCCCAACTGTATGAGGATGTTCGTGAACGACTACGTAAGGCCTACCAGAGAAATGCCCATCACTATAATTTGCGTAAGCGGGAGGTACAGTTTCATGTTGGTGACCGTGTTTGGAAACGAAATTACACGTTATCTAAGGCTATTAACGACTATTCCGCCAAACTAGCCCCAAAGTTTATTCCCTGTATCGTAAATAGGAAACTTTCGAATCTCGTTTATAACTTAAGGGACTTTTCTGGTTCTGATTTGGGAAATTGGCATGTCAAAGACTTGAAACCATATCTTTCCAACCCTGACACTGAGAATGAACATGTATCGGATGATTCTTCGGATTCCGAACATGATTCTGCTCTGGACTAAGTTGTATCGTACCTATCTATTCCCTTTTCTCTTTATCGACTTATCTTAATTACCGACTTATCTTCTCGTTATTGGACTTTGATTTTGTATTATCGTATCTCTTATCTTTCTTTACCTTATCGTACCTATATCGTTCCTATCTCTTCTATCTATTTTCAAGTGGTCTCTTGGGTGGGCCTACGAATACCCCAAGGCGGTGAAACCATGCGCGGACGTAAAAGCCGTCCAACTGGATTCTATTTATTGCCACAACATCTAGGTCTCCTGTAGACTAATTCCTATCTCTTCTATCTATCTTTTCTTGGTCTCTTGGGTGTGCCTACGAATACCCCAAGGCGGTGAAACCATGCGCGGACGTAAAAGCCGTCCAACTGGATTCTATCTATTGCCACAACATCTAGGTCTTCTGTAGACTAATTCATATCTTCCCTATCTCTCGTATCATTTTTCGTGGTCTCTTGGGTGGGCCTACGAATACCCCAAGGCGGTGAAACCATGCGCAGGGGTAAAAGTCCCCTAACTGGCCCTATATATCTTTTCTTTTACCATCTAGGTCTCGTAAGACTAAGTTACATTTTTCTAAGTCTCCAGGAGGGCTTGGAGAATACTTCTGGTAGTTCATGTTGCCAACTAGGGAGTAAAAATCTTCCAAATGGTCACTTGCCTTTATCTATAACATCCATGTCGTTGTCGTTTCATGCTGATTTGCTGTTATCTGGAAATTATCGTCCCTTCAGGATTGCCAAAGCTGATGACATTCTTTTATCTATGATAGTATCGTTAAATATTATGCATATATCTAATTTTGGTTCTCTTTTCTTTAATCCTCATTATTTTCACTAGGTTTTATCTTTCTAGAAGATCCATACCCTGGCTTAATGCTTTTACCTTATTTAAATTAGTTGAGTCATTCAGGTCTAGGATTTAGGGCTGATAGTTAATTTATCTTGCCACCTTTTAGTGATACCGTCCCTGGGGATGAAAAGTTTATATTGTCATCACTTTCTAATTTTGATATCTCTACCTTTGTACCGTTAATGATAATTTTCACCGAAAATACCGTGTTTAATGCAACTTTTCTTGGGCGTAGGCTCTTACCGATATAAAATGCATTTTTAATTGGAGATTTGGTTTTCTTGCCTTATCTGCTGTTCCTTGAGAACAATTATCTTGAATTCCAATATGCCAATTCTCGTGTATAGCTGTTGAAATATTATCTTTTTCTCTTTGACTTAGGTTGTTAACGTTACCTATTGGCATTCCCTTACCTTGCTTATTTTATGGTAAATATCTTTTATAATCTATCTACGTTTAACTTTCAGAGGAAATATCTTTTTGAAGTATGATGAAGTGAATTATCTTATCGTTTATCTTGTAATCTCGTCTATCCTCTTACCGTTTGACTGCGAGGAAGCAGTGTACCGTATCGTACCTTACCGTGGCCATTGAAGCCAGTTATTGTTTTTGGAGAGACTCCAGGCTCTGGACAGTGTGTTAGGGCTGTTATTTTGGTTGTAGGCTGGAGTTGCTCTATTTTGGAACTTGGACATGTAGTGCAGTGTTGCCGTCCTAGGTTCTGTGTTTATGTAGAGGATGGAGGTTTTGCGCAGTGTATTAGAGCTGCATTTTCTCACTTTTCCCACTTCAAAAATATTTATCGTTCTACCTTGCCGTTCGTTTATCTTTTTCTATCTTCCTCTGAAAAGTTACAGGTTTTCTTGATATCTGATTTAGGTGTACCTGAGCGAAAGCTGTTATCGATTCTCAATACCTTGTCCCTTTAATCGATGTGAAGTTCTTATTTAGATTTGCTGTTCTTTGTAGAACAATTTTTGGAACTCACCATCCTTCTGGATATTTGGCCTGTGACAGTATATCGTTTTCTATATCTTAATTTTTCTCACATAATTTACCATATTTTTGTGATTTCCATTTTCAGCAATATGACATCTGACAAAGGTATATTTTCTGAATATTTTCTTTTCCTTTTTCTATTTTTGGGTTTACCTTCTATTATCGTTCCTTTTCTTCCGGGATTTATCGTAATATACCGTTCTCTCATTCTCTTATTTATTTTCCATGTCCAAAATATACTTGGGGTGGATTTAAATATTGTACCGTTCCCTATAGAAATAAGGATAATATCTTTAGTTTTTCTAGTAGAAAATTATTTTTTATTTTTGATCAGGCAAATCCTGTCTGTACCTTGGTGCAGTGGGGATTCAAATATACCACTGCAGTTGTTCTAAATTAAATATCGAGTCGGGTTTAGATGCAAATAAAAAGAATTGTGTTGTCTCGTGTATCTTTTGAAGGGTTTTCCGCATTGCATATGTAGAGTAAACCTATTATCTTGTTGCCATACCAATTCCGTTATATCGCTATCGTTATTATGAATTTAGCTTTGTCGTAATAATTAGGCTTTTATCTGTTTTATATCTGTATAGGCATTAGAAAAGTATGCTTTACCTCACTTATCGTCCCTCTTAAATAGGGAGCCCTTATCCAGGTGTACTTTTGATGCCTAAGTGTTCGCTATATTGTGGATTATGCATTTACCTTACCGTTTGTACCTTATGAATTATCTCGTTTGCTTTCCACAATCAATCGTTAAGTAACACAATTATCTTGATGGCAACAATTCATTATTGTATTATATCTTTAACTTTATCAATTTATCTGCATTTAGCTTGCATTGTAAATATTACCGTGTCTTGTTTTTTTTTTGGGTTATCCTAACTTAAGGCTTATATCCATTTTTTCTCGCTAATTGAATTGGGATCATTCCCTTGTATTATTATTATTATTGCTGCCGACTTTGTAATTTTATACCGTTAACATATTTTTTTTTATCTACCGTCTACTTTTCCGAATTTTAGTACCGATATCAACTTTCTGTTGTTGACTTGAATTTAGTAGTCATTATCTTATTCATTTAGTTGGTCAAACGTTTCATAACTCACATACAGGGACCACCTAAAGTAGGTACCTTTTATCTTATAAATTTAATCTTTCCGAATTGAATATTTCATATCTTATCTAAGAGTATTTATACTACTTACCTTCCCATGTCGCGATTCATTTTCAGAACTGTATTATCTTGGCAAAATTTAGGAAATTGATTTCGGAAATCTAATATCGTTGCTTATTTTGTAGGTTTTCTTATAGCTTACGAAAGGTTTTTTTCAGGTTGACCTTCTCAAAAACCTTTCTTTACTCGGGTTAGAGGTGGTTGGGTAACGGAAAATTGCCGTTCTCCCCGTTACATTGTTATTTACTAATATTTGTCGCATTAATAAAGTACCTTTTATATTTTTCAAATCACTTTTCTAATTATATTGTTTTCTGAACTGAGTTCTACTGTAACAAAACAGTGTCTTTACCTTAATAAATAAACACGTAAGTAAATATTCCTATTTTATTCGCTTATGCAATCGCTTTTAATTGCTAAATCACAGTTAATTCGTTTGGAAGGTATTCTAAGTCCAACTCTGTCCTTTGATTTGGCGCGGTAATGTCTGACAGAAAGAACATCACGTGCTATTTTGATCTACCTCCCTCCAAACTGGAAATATTAAATTAATATAATTTTATTGGGAAGAAGGAAACTGTCATTAATAAAATTTTATCTATGATTTAATTAGTAAAGTTTTGCTTTATTTTTTTATCGAAATTATATTGTATTAGTTCCCGTATTGACCAACTATTGATTAATATTCCTGCTTTCGCGCTTAATAAAATTCGAAATTTTAACATGTCATTTCCTTTCCCCACTTTTATGATTGGACAAGTGGGATTAACGCATGTCGAAGGAAGTAGATTGCTCTCTCTTCTGTTTCGACCGCCGAAAAGACGGGTATGTAGGCGAATTTCGTTCTGAGTTTAATTTTTGGGAAAATTCTTTATCTTTATCGGGAAAATATCTGCTAGAATTTGCTTAATTTATCGTTTTTCCTTATTATCGTACCTTTGATTGTAATCAAGCAAATTCGGTTTATCGTTATAGTTTGATTTATCGAATGAATTTTTTTTTACAGTTTTTTATCGGCTATAGTGCATATTTTATCGTATCTATTAATAATTTTGGAAAGAAACTTTGGATGAATCTGGTTTCATATTCATCTTAATATCGATATACCGCGTTTTCTTGCAACGATAAATAGTTGGTGGCTTAATTGCGTAGTTCATTAATTTTTTTTGTAATTTTTTTTTGCTTTGCATCTGCGACGTAGTTGGCATCGATAAGCAATCGTTAGTTGCTAGAGTTTTCACACGTATCGTGATAAAGAAATAAAGAAAAAGGGAACAAGTATTGCTGGCCTCTTTTGCATTTTTAGGTATTGGTGAATCTGGAGAATTTGATTGACGATATCTGCCAAGGATCAGGAAAGGACAAATTAATCCACTAGACGAGGTCTCCTGTGAGCCTGAATTTAGTAGCTGACGAAGCTCCCCAATTGGGTTCGACTGTGACTGGGAATGATCATGTGAGTGACTTAAAATTTCTATTTTGTTTTCTTTGCATTTCGTTCAGTATTTCATATATATGTTTCTATTTTATTAAATTTGATTTACATATAGATATACCAGTAAATATATTAAGTTTTTTTTAAGTCACTCGCTGATCTTTCATTATTCATTGGCCCAGATTGGTTGCTTGTCTGCTTAGTTATAAAGAAATCACATTTTAATTTCTCCTTTCTCTGAGTTTGCAGTAGAGAGCCAAGCAGGTTCTGGGCTAACGCATTTAGCTACTCCTAGTTTTCTTAATTTTAATTGTTTAACTTGAAGAGATGTATGTGACCAGATTTCACATCTGATTTTTTTTTTATTTATGAATATAGATTCAATAATCATTTTTATCGTATATTACCTTATCATTTTTAAAGTACCGTACACTGACATTAATTTGGAGTACTGAATTTTCCCATTATCTCGGAGGAAATTCGCTTTCATTCAGTCGTCGAACGGTTGTCGGATTAGAAGGCACATCATTAGATCTTGACTATATTTATTTTTTTATACCGTTATCTTTAAACACATTATTAGCTCTCAAACGTAATTGTTTATATATCTGATTTACCGTTAAATTTTACCTGTAATTAATAATTGATTTGTTATTTAAATCTAAATTAATTAAAACTGTAACTTAGCAGTTGCAATTTACCTTAAGTCTTATCGTTATATATTTTTACCTAGAATTTGAAGCATTTCAAAAATTACTTTTATTAGTTAAAGTATTTTTCATTCATTTTGGTAGCATTTAAATAGTTAATTTAGAGTGAAGAAGTTAGGGAAAACTAAGGTAGGGTGCCTCACTTCATACACGTGCCGAACCGATCCTATAGAGCATATATACGCCTATACTAGTCAGGGGGAAAATTCAGTATCGATACTCTAAGGGCTATAACTAACTGGCCAATAAATTTTCATGTATGCCATCAACTGGAGCTAAGAGTGCCTAGATACGTAACCACTAGCCTCATATCAAGGGAGCAGAACTCTGGAAGTACTTCCTGATTCGACTTGTCCTCTGGTAGGACAGTGGCAACTCCTGGCCGCCCTGAGTTATTGGAACCCCATCTGCTGGTTGGCATATAGCTCCAGGATCAGGACCTTGGACAGCAAACCCACCAACGGAAAGGCATTCCTACCGAGGATATTGTAAGGCAAGAATTTATAGATTGTTTGTAACTTCACTCTCATAGTTTTTATATACCTCGATTGTTTAAAAGTTGGTTATTTGTTACCAACTTAACAACAGAAAAATTGATTAATTTGTGATTAAATAAATAAATTGTAAAGTTTTCGTTATATTGTCGTTTTTCTTGTTGACTGTGTGTGTCCATTGGCCTGGCGCCCTTGCATAGTCCTTCTGCCAATTAAAGAACGAACTCACGCCACCGGATACAAACTGAGCAGCCTACCGGCACAATATCGCCAAGAAATCTCTCGAGAGAGGTTCTATTGTTTCAATCGTTACCCCCATATTCATAAAATATAAGTTAAGTCACAAATTTCTAAAATGCTTGATCAAGGCATAATCCGCTCTTCTAACTCCCCCTGGTCTTCCCCAGCCTGGGTCGTACCCAAAAAATTAGATGCTTCAGGTAAGCAAAAATGGCGTGTAGTCGTAGATTACCGCAAACTCAATGACCAAACAATAGGCGACAAATACCCTCTTCCAAATATTTCCGATCTATTACATCAACTGCATTTACCGTACAAAATGGACATTTCTAATTCGTCCGAATGCCTTTTGGATTAAAAAATGCCCGTCTACTTTCCAACGCGTCATGGACAATATACTTCTAGGTATACAAAACGAAAGATGTCTTGTCTACATGGACCACATCATTGTTTTCTCGCCCACAATTCATGACCACACTCTTCGACTTACAGCAATTTTCAAACGGCTTAGAAAATCTAACTTAAAAATCCAGCCCGATAAATGCGAGTTCCTTCGCAAAGAAGTCGCATATTTAGGACACCTTATCACCCCTGATGACGTAAAGCCAAATCCTAATAAAGTCGAATGTATAATAGAGTTCCCTCAACCACAAAATCAAAAAGAAATTAAGTCATTTTTGGGATTAGCCGGTTATTACAGACGCTTTATCCCAAACTTTGCAAAAATCTCTAAAACCCTCACGAGACTACTTTAAGAAGATACACCATTCCTATTTGATTCACAGTGTACTAAATCCTTTAAAGAATTAAAGCAGCCATTGAATTCAACACCAATATTAATATATCAAAACTTCAATGAACCATTCGTCTTAACTACAGACGCAAGCGCTTTTGCAATCAGTGCTGTATTGTCACAGGGACCGATAGGTAAGGACCTACCTATTGCCTACGCTTCCAGAACTTTATGTCAAGCGGAGACTAGATACTCAACACGATTGAACGAGAACTCTCAGCTATTGTATGGGCTGTCAAAACATACAGGCCGCTAATTTTTGGCCGTAAGTTTCAACTAATTACCGATCACCGCCGGTTAACCTGGCTTTTCTTCATCAAAGACCCAGGTAGCCGACCCGCAAGATGGCGAGTAAAGCTTGAAGAATATGACTATGAGATAATATACAAACCCGGTAAAATCAACAAAAACGCAGACGCCCTATCTCGTATAAAAATCAATAACTTTAACAAATGTACGAAATTTCAATTCAAACATGAACTCGTTACTCACCAAGTACTACCACTTAACGAAGATTCAGACAGTGACGTTGCCGAAGACGAAGAAAATGAAATGAATCCCGAGTTTATTTCTCGCGAATTCAAAACCTTTCTAGAAAGATAACAAACTACTTCCCTGATAGATTACAGTAAAATTCAATCTTCCAACGGTCAACTTCTCGATAAAGAAAATAAAAACATCATTATATTCCCGCAACATTCAAATCTCCAGGACTTACACAAAAAAATATTTGACGACATTTTTGAAGAAAATGCAGACTTTCAAACTTTTAGCATCAACATTTATTCAAGTAAAACTGTACGAAATTTAATTTACTTTTTCATACCGATTCCATCCGATCTGGAAATTACTAACGAGGTATTATTTGCCTCTCTACAAAAAAAACCTCTTAACACCTCAAGTAACCTATTGCGTAGAGAACAACATTGACCTACCCATATTAGAGATGCTCTCCTTTATTTTCACAGACACTGATATAAAATGGAAAATTTGTCAAATTGTTACACAAACTGTCGAAAAAGACCAAGTTCCCGTGATACTAGACCGATTTTATAACGGTAAAAGTAATATTCACCGCAGAATAAACGAAACAATACGTAGAATCAAACAAAAATTTAATTGTCCTGGTTTAACTAAAGATGTAGAAAACTTTATCAGAAATTGTGATATTTCTCAAAAGACAAAGGCGTATCGTAAAAACTTAGATAATCCACTTGTAATTACTGAGACTTCTAGGACATCTTTCAAAAGAATTAACATCGGTATTCTCGAAATACCAACTGAAAACTATGCACTTACCATCCGTGACGAACTTTCCAAATTTTCACAAGTTTACCCCGTCAGCGATAAATCAGCCAAAACAGTTGTCAACACTTTATTACTTTACTTCCAGCATTACCGAACACCCCTTCGCATACACTGCGATTACTGCAGAGAATTTGATAATACCCTACTCAAGGACCTCTGCAAAATCTGATATTAAACGGTCATTTCCCAGTGTAGGACTTCCACAGTCCAATGGCTCACTTGAGCATTTTCATTCGACACTTCTAGAAATAATAAGGATTCACAAATCAGAAAACCCGTTCAACATTTTACCTTATGCTGTGATAGCATACAACAACTCAACAGGTAAAACCCACGGCTTCACACCGTACGAACTTGTATTTGGCCACACATCCAGCAGACCTCCCGAAATACTCTATAACCAACAAGAATTAATTTCCAAATATATTCCTGACCTCAGCAATCGCATATCCCATTATTACAGAATTGCACGCGAACGAACAGAAGTTCAAAAGCAAAAGAGAATCGCAACTTAAAAATAAATTTGAAAAGAAATTCAACGGACCTTTTCAAATTTTGGAACTCCATAACAATTCCGCAACTCTTCTAAACTTAGCAACTAATCAAAGGACTAAAGTTAACTTCGATAGACTGAAACCTTATTCAGAAAACTAATTTCTCTTCCAGATCCTTTTTGCTGTTCGGGTCAGCAATATCACACTTTGAACTGAAAACAATAAACAACACTCTTGGAATATACTACCATGACGAAACGAGGATCGTCGTATCAAACTACAGATGGACTCTTCTAGCCCACCGCAACTTAACAGCACTAGAACTTGCTTTCACATAGAACAATCAGCTGCTCGACATCTTAATTGAAACCATAAGTCCCGACATACATTCCATGAACAGTTTCAGAGCTGAAATTTAAAGTCATATTAGCTTATTAACACAAATCTCTACATCCCTAATGGAAAAATTTCTAGAAATTTACTCTGACACGAAACGAACAAAAAGCAGACTTCTAAGCGGAGCTGGAACCCTATTCAAAGCGATAACAGGCAATCTAGACGCCTCTGATGGTGGACATTACACAAACAGCATTAACAACCTAAACCGGAAGCAAATAGAAAACTTAATGAAAACTCAATTCATTATAACAACATCAGTTATCAAAAACTTTAATGAGACCATCGCGAAATTACAAATTAACGAAAAATCCTTTAACGAAGACATCAAGCGTATTGAAAGAACAATCATTTACCTCGCTGACAAAAACGCGTATATCGAAGCTAAACTAACTTTTCTCGAGATTTGTGAAAAATGGATGGAAAACTACCTCTATTTATAAGATAACTTAAACGAATTACTCAATGCTATTACCTTTGCAAGACTGAAAATTATACACACATCAATCTTAACTCCAAACACTTAATAATAGCCGTACAAGAAATTTCACAAAATTTAGTAAAAAATAATGTACCACTTCCGGTAAGATATTCAAATGTTACCAAATATTTAGAGATTATAGATCTTGAAGCTTTTCAAACACTTTCAGATCTTGTCTTTGTTCTCAAAATACCACTCGTAGAATAGCAACCCTATACCGCTTTCCATCTTTATTCTATTCCTATCTATGACGATAGAACAGGCCTACACCATGTACTTCAGTTCACCCAGAAATACATGATGATTGTTTAATGTACATCCCAATAAAGGATTTAAGTGCGTGCAAACCGATAAACTTTCGCGAAAAACTTTGCTCCGAATGGTATGCTTACCCTATAGACACTAACGCCCTATGTAAAGCTCAACTGTTGCAAAACTTTAAAAAATGTGCCGGAAAACTGAAAAAGTTCCGTCATTTCCAGCCAAGGCTATAATGTGCAAAAACTTGAATCTAATACGTGGCTAATCATAATTTCAGAACCTCTACTAATCACAATAAACTGTGCAGAAACTGATGTAAAAACTGTAACTATAAATAAAAACTTATTCTCAAACTTTACTAGGAGTGCAGTGCTTTTATCGGCATCACAAAGGTAAAAGCCAAAAATCGGAAATTCGTAAATATTACTGATAATTCCCATTCAGTTTACATACCTTATAACTGTTGTAAACTTAAACCAGATAAAGTCAAAGTTCCAGAACTCAAACCCTTAAAATTGGACCACCTCAATATTGAAGAATAAGATATAGCCAGTCACAAACTCGACTAATACTCTAGAGACTTAGATGACTTAATCAATCAACCATTTATAACAAATAATATTTCATGGTTCACATATGTAACTATTGCAGTTATAATAATCATAGCTGCCTACATCATATACCGCACCATGCATAAGAAATTACAGCTCCGAAGAAGAAACCCTTCTGCACAACATACGCCACAACCGATCAAAAGAAGTTTTATGCACTTAATTCCAAAACTTTGCCGGACTTTGGATATTCCCGAAAAAGACATTGAATTGAAAGAAACTACTTAATAAAGTATGCACTTTTTTCATTCACGATTTTAACATTATATTTGGATTATTTCTAATATTATTATTTTATTATTATTTACTTTTATATCGTTTTATTATTAAATTCGTAACCTATTTTATATCCAAGTTATCGTATTTTGGTTTTATCATGTTCATGGTTTATTTTGACATTATTATTTTTATGAATTATTAGATATTAAGTTATTTCAGACAATTGCTAATGTTTTACGTTTCACTTCATTTAAATATCATATTACATTTTAATGTTATTTCAAAAAGTTGATGCTATACAATCAACTTTTCATTTGTGATGGGAGTTGTTATATCATAATTCATACACACACGTGTTGCTTACTCAGCAAGTATCCGTGAGAAGCGTATCATTTACTATTTCACAATATCATATTAAGTTAACGATATGACAATTCTCAGTATAATCCTGCAGACGCTAAATTGCAGATTTTATCACGTCTTGAATTGTATAAATACTAAATAATTAACGGTCTCGTCGGAGATTATAAAAGTAACTTGTGTAAGGCGTAACTCTGCCGGTTTAAAATTTTAAATTTGTATGTAGTGAAAATAATTTTTTTTAAAAAGTTAAATTTAAAAGAGTTATTAATATATATATATATATATATATATATATATATATATATATATATATAAACCTTCCCTGCCAAGGTCTGGCGAAGCAGCATGATAAGCACTCTACAAATGCTGACTAATCCAATGATAATATATAGTTTTCCCTAGTTTCCGGTAACCTAATTCTGATGTGTGTGTAATTTTGCGAACAGGGATTCGCTATACCCATCATGCTTCCAAGCCAATTTTTCTTCGCAAATAAGTGTTCTCTCATCTTTAATCTGCTCATAATATTGGCTATAATTTCGAAAGCACGAAGGAATGCTTCCATGTTTTCAATAATTAAACTAATTAAATAATTAAATAAATATAATAATAATAAATATTAACCACGTTATATATATATATATATATATATATATATATATATATATTTGGAAAATTTTTGTCAAAAATTATTATCATATTGTATATTCATACAATCTTATTTGTGTAAGAATTGTAAGTTAAAATAATAAATAAATACACATTAAATCCTTCTATACAATATATTTCGACTTACCAAATTATTACTGTTTGAATTACTTAGTCTATCGAAGACCATTAATATGATAAATAACTTTCTACAACATAGACACTATCTTATCCCAACAAGAAAAACTAACATCTAATTTGTGTACAATCTCAACAGCATAACTACAAAACCACCGCTAGACCACCTTGTGTTGCTACCCTATTCGTGTTTGCATCCGAAGAACACATTAATTACCAGCAAATTATAAACAGCTACCAATGCATCATATGCCTCTTCCTGTGTACATACCTCGAAATGGTACCGCCTTCGCCCGAAAATAATCTATACTCCCTTTGAAATTGATTGATGATACAACTCTGTGGATTTTTTCAAAGCAAACAATAAAATTAACTCACTGAAATACAACATATAAGTTACCAGGTTTCAATGGAATTTTATGATTGATTACATAAGTAAAGAGATTTGACAGATTTCATCGAAAGCATACACAGGTGCTATTTTTGGTGTTCATTTTTCTAGTTGAAGTATATTGCTTTTAGACGAAGGAAATATGAAACTAAATTTCAGGCGATATACAATAGATTGTAAATGGAGTCCCGATACACCAGTCTGGGGATTATGAGTTTCATTCTTCATAATTTATCGAACCAAGGGGAGAAAAAATGAATGTAGCAATTTTTAAGTAGTCCTAATATTGTTTCAGAAATATTTTGGCCTATATTTTCATTACTTTCATATTATAACTAACATAAACCGGTTGAGAATTGTACTAAATGATTTATGTTTCTGCAATTTTAATTGCAAATTATTTTTAGAAGAATTGTATTGTAAATGTCATGATCAGAGTAGTATTTTTGTTTTTTCTTTCTTTTCTGCTATTGTTATTTTTATTTGCGGGACAAATGTTGAAATGTGACCTGAAAACAATATGCTACTATAAAGTGCTTCTATTGAATTTACTATTATTTCAAGTAACCGTTGAGGCACAACTTGTCCAAAGAATGTGTAGTTGTTTGAACAGAAGAAGCGAGCTGACAGTGTGGCAAGAATTAATAACTTCAGGCATACTACAGGTACAGGTATCGCGTTTGAGATCCAGAACATCTACACCCCTACGATTTACACGGGGGCAGACTGCATGCAGATATCTTTGAGGAGGCATATGTTATAATGGCAGCATTTATTTAATAGTCTTAATTAATCAGATTACGTCCGCGTCACTTCTAATAACTGTGCTAGTTGCTTGTGCACTAGGTGACATATTTATTGTTTGGTGGTCATAATGATAGGACAACCATTTACCTATTTATGATAATAAATGCAGGACACTATCAGAACTGCTGTAAAGTTTAGTTAGTTATAGTATGCATGAAGATATCTTAGCTTGGGTTGTATTTCTTGATCCCTTATCACACTTTTTATTTAGTCTTAGGATTTTGTTGTTTCTTTGTTCATTTTATTATCTTAGGCATAGTACTGAAGTAGTCGCAGAAATTGAAGAGGTGACCTCTAATTGATGTATCAATCGCAAATCCAAGTAGATTTTGTTATTCTGAGTGCCAACTATTGAGAACTATTCATGATAATGGGTATAATCCAATAATTGGGTCTGATAATAGTAATATTTTTTGTAAATATACGATACTGTCCAATGAATGTTTCACATAATAAGTTGCATATTTAAAACAGCGGGAGATTATATTTAACAGCAGCGATTAACACATAATATTGTCGACATTTTACAGCCTCAAGTTTATCTTTGCCTGATTGAATCTTGGTTTATGGTCAGACTAATACATAGATATGTAAAAGATAAGCAAATATCTCTAGCGGTATATTGGAGAGTAAGACTATCTAAAATTCTTTTAACAAATCATGATTATTTATTTTGAGTTGTCACATCATAGGTATCTACTCATCACAGAAATGTCTTAACGACATAAGCTTATCCAAATAATTATTGCGAGATTATATTTGAATTAATAAAATATTTAAAATGAGATTATTCTGAAGTTCATTATATCCCATGGAAATTTAAGATACCTGTGGAGCATTCATAACTATTGTATAACAGAGTATCTTTTTAAAATAATATTTGATATTTTTATGCAAAATCCATGAAGACGTTTGGTTATAATATAGTGATAATAACTTTATGACCTCTACTTTTACGAACTTTAGTTAGCATTGGAAATACTTCATTTTTTAAACTATATACGAAGGAAAAAATCTCTAGATATTTGATTTCTGCAAATTAAAACAAAAGATGTTGACAGTTTTCATTATTTTACAAGGTTTACAGTTCAGGAGGAGATATTTCAATATGGCATTAACATTTTGACATAAATTTGTCCCGACTGATAAAGATATGTTTATAATTCCAGAATGATTTAATGATGCATAAGTAATTCAATATTTATACATTTCATGCTTCTCTGTAACATATAATAATTGATTTTTAAAGAGAGTAAAACTGTAACATGTAACTGTAAATCGCCGGATTAGTGTTTGTCGTTATAACAAACTCCAGCGAACCCTGCCTTCAAGGGAGAACTCTTATCACCTGTTCCACAGCAATTACTTAGTAGTACGAATTTTGACTCTCTACACGTGTCAGGTTAATATTATAACAAAAATGTATTGAAAAAGAAGTTTTGTTTATATTGAATAATCATGTATTGAACATAAATTACTGAAAAATAGTGAAACATGTTGCAGTGTTCTTCATCATGGTTTCTCGCCATGACTTGAAGAACTAATTTGCCCGTAGAAAAACGTATACCATCTGATACAAATTTTACAGAAATCTGTAACTTAAAATTTATTTGTTTCCTTTGCTTCTGTGCAACGAATGGTATTTTGAGGAAAGATTAACCAATAAAAGGAAACTTTAATTCTAAAGTTATGCAAAAAAGTGATAGATCTAGATATATTACGCACTAGGAGAGAGAAACGTCCATGGAGACAAGTTAATTGAATTGTGTCAAAAGAATCACCTTAATATTTTGAATGTATCGTGATGTATCATGGGTATTGCCGCACGATACATCACACATAGGGTCTGAAATTAAGTTGTATTTGACTTATGAAGTAATAAGGACAAACAACTACTTGGGGCTGAAAGTATTTTAAGGGTGACATAACAATTTATATAGTCCTAGCTCCCGGAACACTACCACCAATATTTTTAATTGTAAATTAGATAATTAAAGGGGAAAATTGGGCTAAATACGGGTGATCTAAATTCTTCTGCACGACAAGTGATTCGGCCATGGAAACAAAAACAAATAAATCTATATATAACCCATTATACAAGACTATTAGGATATAAAAATAATTAGAAACGATTTAGAAAAAGGAGTAAAATAAACACTTTTTTATCCCGTAAGTTACAATCTCTCCCACCAACTTCAATGAAAAATCAATCTTTAAAATTTTCTGTAAAACTACTCCAGGAATACCCCAAATTCGTTATTGCAGTACTAGCGACCTATTAAATCTTGAATTTATTCCAAATTAGACTAATTTCAATTGAATATTGTAAGCCACCTATGTGATCTCATATGGACAATGCTTATTGATTTATCGTAGTGTATGCACCCACGTCGCGTGAATTCCGAATAGTCCAAACTAAATTAAAAATCAAATAATGAGATTTGAAATTTTACGAGGAATACGATGACAAGGTTATTTTTTTAAAATTTATTGTGGTTTATGAGTAAAATGCAAAAAAACCTTTTTGGACGGGTTTTATGGAGATTTCTCCCTTATTGCACGTTTGCGGCAAAAACTACTTGCAGATTCGTAATCAGCACGATCAAACACATGAATTTTCAATGTAGTTTACTGCCACCTCATTTTGCATATTCAGACAAAATTTCAATCGACTATAAAGAGCAATATTCAATTGGTTTTCTCGATACACTATAGATTTATTTAAGGACATAGGTGCAACAAACTCGAAAATAGTATGCAAATTCATTAACAAAATTGCACAATAACACTATGTAATATTACGGGTTGCATTGAAAATATTTTGGTCATACGGTTGCTAACAAAAACAGGTCGTGGATTTTATGCTTGGTATAACATTGAACTCCAAAGTTTTTATTTGAATTGCATGTTGAGAATCGGAACCTACGATTTAAAGTCACTAAGGATTTCTCGTCTGAAAAGTCCTAATGAATATGCTTCTTTGGTCTGGTATCCTCAGTATGTAAAATACGTAGTAAGGATGGATACAAAGAATACAAATTAAATTATTTATAATTTAACTTTCGGTTCCGGGGGAACAATTATTGAATGTAATTTGCCAAAATAAAAATGTTCCACCCATCATGATACTTTTTATTTAATGTTTCTATATAAAGTATGTCAAAATTAAATAGACATTATTGACATGACACTGCTGACAAGTTACATTTTAATGTGGCATGAGACACATCTTATGAAATAAAAATGTATTTAATAGTCCAAGGTCTTATATAAGTTCTTCGTTCAAAACACTTTCTTGAACAGGATGCTGAGAACTTATATCATATTGTAACGAAATTTACCTAAGCCGGCTCTGGTTGCATTCCAAGACGACATCGATTACTGAAATATCTCGACAACTGTAGAATTGATAATGGATTGTACGAGAAGAGTTGATGCTGGTTTTAAAAAGAGCGACCGATCATCCCGGCAGGTAGTATGAGACGGCAAAGAGCTTATGTTGCGTTATTATTGTGATAATCGAATCAGCTGTTGTATATATTTGATGTAAATAAAAGTTTTTAGAATTTGAGACTGAAATTAGTTTTAAATTTTAATTGAACCACGGAGTCTATAACAAATTTGGTGATCAGGAGTGCAGAATTTAGTGAAATTAAATTGAATTAACCAGACAAAATGATTTTAAAATGTTTGAAGAAAAACAAGAACAAATTGAATTAAAACGACACGAAACTGAAGAGAAAAGACAACTGCAATTTGAACAATTAATGCAAATAGTAGGACCAGTTAATGAAACGGTTAATGAAAGAATGCAAATAGTTGAGTAAGATATAAAAGAGATAAATGATGACATTAAGACCAGCCGGAAAGGCTTAACCCATCAGAATACCGCCTAGACGACTACCATTGGGGCAACAACAGGCAGTCGAGGAAAACATCGAGTCCATGTTACAAAATAGAGTTATTGGCATCCATCAGCCATGGTCCGCTCCCGTCGTGATAGATAAAGTGAAGGATGGAACCCCCCGATTTTGACTACAGAAAACTGAATGACGTCACCATGAAAGACAGCTATCCACTACCCCGAATTGATGACACTCTGACCACACTAGCAGGCTCCGTTAGTTCTCCACAGTAGACCTAAAGAGTGGATATTGGCCGGTTGGTCTACATGAAAACGACAAAGAGAAGACAGCGTTTTCCACTTGTAAAGGGCTGTTTCAATTTTTTGGGTTATATAATGCTCCCGCAACGTTTGAAAGGCTAACGGAGTATATCCTGAGCGAGATAACATGGTGGACGTGTTTAGTATACCTCGACGACATTCTGGTCATGGGTCAGACATTCGATGACCATCTAAAGTATTCTCTAGAATTAATAACGCCAGCCTCAGAAGTGTTCCTTGTTCCAAAAATAAGTAGAGCTTTTGGGCTATGTCTTTTCCGAGTCAGGAATCAGCACCAACGAGGACAAGATAGAATTCATCCCTGATTGGCCAGTCCCAAGAGACATGCATGAACTCAGAAGCTTCATAGGCCTCTGTTACTACTACAGGCGGCTTGTTGAGAAAGAGACATTCCGTTGGAATCAGGATTGCGAAATATCATTCAGACGACTGAAGGCAGCACTATGTTCCAGCCCAATCCTAGCCTTTCCTACAAAGTCCGGCAAGTTCATTTAAGACACCGACGCCAGCAACACCGGTTTTTGAGCTGTCCGATCCGAGTTGAAAGGTCGTGAAAGGAGGGTGATCGAGTACTACAACCGGAAAGAAATTATTGCGTCACCAGAAAAGAACTTGTTGTAATAATAAGGGCGGTAGACCATTTTCACAAATACCTCTATGGTCGCCATTTCTTGGAATGGTGGATGGAGAAATTACAGCAATACGATTTCAAGGTGGAACACAGTGCCGGCCGTTTGCAGAATAATGCCGATGCCTATCCAGAAAACCCTGTAGAGCAGAATGCGGACATTGTCTGAAGACGGAACAGCGAGAGGGTACGTCCATCAGACAGATCCGAGTGCAGGCCAATGAAGACTGGACAACGGAACAGTGCATCCAGGAGTAAATGGCTCATCCAATCGAACCAATCTTGTCACTCAAAACGGGAGGGGCACCCATGCCACGATGGGACGAGGTAGCTAGATCCACGGGCGTGCTGAAATCGTTATGGGCCCGGGGCTCTCTAAGAGTAGAGAATGTAATACTCAAGTGAGTTTGGGAAAACACTGATGGCCGAGAAACCAAGTCCCAACTGATAGTTCCAGGGGCTATCTGGACATGAACAAAACCCTAGACAAAGTTCGCCAGCGATACTACTGGGTAAATCACTTTGAAGACGTCAGAGCTTGGTGCCGGAAATGTGACACCTGTGCAGCCAATATAGGCCCGAATACCCGGAACAAGGGCAGAATGCAGCAGTACAATGTGGGCGTCCCATTTGAGAGAATTGCCATCGATGTCGCCGGACCGTTTCCCGAGTCTGAGAGGGGGAACAAATGAAACAATGGATTATTTCAGCAAATGGCCTGAGGCATATGCGATACCCAACCAAGAGGCAACCACGGTAGCGAGGGTGCTAGTAGAACGACTATTCAGCAGGTTTGGCGTCCCGATGGAACTACATTTAGGACCAGGGGCGTAACTTCGAATCGAATGTATTCCAGAACGTCTGCACGATGTTGGTGAAAACGAGAACAACAGCATTGAACCAACAGTCAGAAGGAATAGTGGAAAGGTTCAACAGGACCTTGGATCAACACCATATTCAAGGTCGTCAGCAATAACCGATTACGATTACCTGCGATTTGGCTTTTGCTTTCCCGAAGAACCTTACCGAGACATCAACGATTATGCCGACCAGCTCCGACATAATATTGCTGGCAATACACGAATTAGCCCGAACGCAGATATTGGCCACCAGTGACCGGATGAAGACGCGATACGACCTCAAGACCAATTCAGTCGGGTTCCAAGAGAGGGACTATGTCTGGCTATACAACCCCCAACGGAGCAAGGGTAAATCTCCAAAGCTTAGACCGTCTAGGATGGGTCTATACGAGGTGGTCAAGAGGCTTAATGACGTCATCTACGATCCTTCGAAACCCTAGGGCTAAGTTGAAGGTGAATCCATTTAGACTCGCTCCCTACCATGGAGAGGATGTTTCTTAACGTTTGTAAACGTATTAGA